>JAOTOL010000630.1:0-97497 GCA_034440575.1 Imbricaverruca yamaguchii | reverse complement strand
ATCTACTGATGGAAATGTTCAGAAGATCTACTACTGGAAATGTTCAGAGGATCTACTCGGAGGATGGAAGTGTTCACAAGATCTACTCTCGGGACTGAATTTTCAGAAGACCTACTCTTGGGCCGGTATGTTCAGAGGATCTACTTTCTGGACTGGATTGTTCAGAAGATCTACTCTCAATTCCGATGTCCAAGAAGCATAAGTTCAGCTTTCTCTCGCTAGGTAGCAGCACGGTCTTGGTATTACCGCGTTGAATAAGGAATGAATGTCAGATTGAACGCTGAAGCATAGGTAACAATATTTCTCGGTAGATGGCAGGATGATGCTATTGAATACGAGCTCGTTGTGTGCCTGTATTGTTAGCGTTTCATAGCTTGGCAATCGGCTGCCGTCCCGTGGGAAACTGATATGCAGAGTAGTGGCGGATAGAGAGGACGCACACATTGTTCGGACCTATTTGTATCTGAGCTTACGGTTGGCTTAAAATGTTAGATGCACTGTGATACTCTCGCAATATTTACATTGTATCCACCCGCAATATGGCGTTGGCCATTCCCTGGTGACGCCATTGACTAGCAGCCTGGGAAGGACTGAGAAAACGCAGCGTCTGTGGCGCTCCAAATTTGCTCCCGTCACGCCGGCAATGATTCTGCAGCGGGAACGCTTTCTCAGCGCCCTGCGGCGCTGCCGTAGCTATCGCCCATGCTGAGGCGGATGAGATCGTCATGTACTGATATCATTGTGCGGCGGTGCCGACATCTGCATGCATGCATCTACTGCATGTTATTAATAGTAGCATTGTGAACGGGAAAATCATTACAATAGTGCCGATAGATAAAGGCGACGATGCTAAGCGGTGCAACTATCGACCAATGTCGATATTGCTGGTCGTGAGTAGGCTTTGTGCGCTTACAGTATGTACAAAACTGACGCAATACGTACTTAGTCTGCATATTATATTCCATCAACAATATGGCTTCCGCCCTGACCTATCGACGAAGGCGGCAGTGCTTGCTTGAGCTGTAGTATATGCGACTAGCAATGTTGACAAAGGTATGATGATTTCATTAGTCACGGCAGACACCTCAAAAGCATTCGACAGTGTTGCGCACTGCCTCGTGGAGAAGCTAGGGTGGTACTGCATCGACAACCAGTGGTTCGCCGCATGGTTTAGCAATGGCATGCAGTATGGGTGACCCGTCTATGGGTGACACGTCTATGGTGACACGTGTGACCCATAGGCCCTATGGGTGACACGTCTACGTTCAAATGATTCACGTTCATCCACGTTCAAATGGACCCAGGCAAGGTTGGAATTCTGAACTCACACGGTGTCGAGAATAACCCCTTTTATCTTGGCATGGCGCTTTTGTCTTACAACACAACATTACGCATTTCATCGAGTGGCAATTTATGGAGGTGTCCAGACGTGTGAAAATGCTATGTAGCCTGACAATAAGTATGAAACAAATAGATGAAACGAAAGTGTTTCTGAATATGGACAATAAAAAGCTATTCAAGTTTACCAAAAATGTTGGTATGATCTAGCACACATGTTAAATACTGTATTTTTAGCAAATACTGCCTTTTTAGCTTCAATTAATTACCGACAAGTAATGAGTACATGATACATGATGGTTATCTGAAGAACTGGATACATGACTATATGAGAGATATTGGCTAATAAAACACCTCTCGAAGCCAAAACTGCATACAGATCAGTGGTCACCCCTGAATTGTCGCCGCTTTCATTCACACCGATGTCTTGTCGATCCAGCGAATTCGACCAGTCGGCATTTGGTCGCTGTCATATGCGTCGTAGATAATTCGCGATGCAACGCATGTACGGTACGTAGGCTTCGGTTGTGAACAATATGGGTTAGAAAAAAATAACTGATATACCTCGTGAAGGAAATGTGGATTTCAGCAGATTATAATCAGATTGGTCACGTCGAAATCCAAGCTATTTTTACACACGAAATGCATTATTTTCGGGTGAAGAATAGAGCACGGGACATGGCACAGAGAATGGAGTCGGAAAGGAGAGCGCGTGTGACGGTTTTCAAGTGTCCAAATCTGCGACAAGTGACATTTATTAAGCTGCCTTTGGAATCCAACACCAATCCAGCACCTGCGAATTAGACAGCACATGTCAGACTGTTGCAAGCAGCTCACCACTGCTTAATCCATGATTCCGACGGAGGGAGGGTGGGCAGGTCAAAACGAAGTGTCATAGATTAGGAATCAAATTGTGAGGCACTGAAAATTAGCACTAAAAATAAGCACTAAAAATTAGTAGCGGAGTACAACCTAAGCATACATGGGAGAAAAATATAACTTGCAATGTCTTTATAACCATTGAAGGGTTTTTTAAATGAAGTACTAATATTTCAAGAAATTTCTAACGTTTCGGATTTCGTGATCAATTGGTGGGATTCGGTGATCATGTCGGAAGCACGAGGCGTCGGCAATCTAGTGGAACAATATAACTTTTGAATATACAGTCGAAGAACGTTTTGTTTGTTTGTTTGTTTATTTATTTAGCACATCATAGCACACATAGCATGAACAATTTTGCGATTGGCACAAAAGACCAAAATGATCTTAATTCGAGGTGCCTCTCGCAACAACGTTTCCATCCAATAAAACTTGACCACCGACACGGTGCGACAATCGCCGCCCGCCCCGCCAGCACGCCCGGGCCCCATCGTCACAAAGTATGCACACATGTGTGGTACTCATATTGCGCCCGCACCCGGCAGCACCTGGTTAGTTCTGTAGTTCTGTATGTCGGGAGGATGGGTCTGACGATTTTTGGGTTCTGGTACGATTGTCTTAGGCTGCGGCGCGATTTGTTTGGAGCCCAGCAAGGTTTGTTTGAGCACTCACTATCGCCGTTGTGGGGTCGGGCGATATTTTTTAAGGGGATTCCCAGCGTCATTGTTTTGAGGTGGGGGGCTTAGGCCTGCATCGACTGCAGTGGACTGAGCTTTGTTTTGTTTTTTTAGCTGTATAACCACTGCAGTTGATGCGCCCTAAAACCCAAATAACTAACATGAGCTTTGTTTTGAGGTGAATGGCTCACTTAACCTAACCACAAGATACCGCCTCAGTCTCCGTAACACCCAACCCTACATCTTGTATTGCAATGTTTTGCAATGTCCTTTTCGCAGCGTTTTAAAAACAAATTGTGATGCCTATGATTATGAAAGTACTGAAGCCAATGTATTACGAGTCGCTACACGCCATGGCCTAAGAGGATCAAAATGGCACAGTCCAGGTGGCAGCTTGCGAGGTTTCCATGTAAACACATGAAATAAACGTGACAACAGTAGTAGGGGAGACCGGGTCTAGTTGATGCACGGGATTGTTGATACAACACCATTCTCTCCAAAAGCATGAAGCCGGTTGTCATTGCTACTGTTGCACATGTTGCTACTGACACCCTCATCTCGCACAAAAAACAAACCCGAGTCCTTTCGACTTCTGACTGCGGAATGGTGACGATGTGACACATTTGTGGACCGAAAGTAAAGTTTAAATCCCTTTGCTTCACCCTTAATTTCTAATTTGTCGCCCACTTGTTATTTTTTGAAGTGTCGGCTATCATTACTATGTTCTCCCAACTTTGCGACTGTGAATGCGTTTAAATTCATGATTAAAATGGACTGAAAGTAAACATTAAATCCCTGATATATTACTCAAATTTAATTCCATTACATAAATTTAATCGAAGTTCTTCCTGGGGTTGCTTTATGAGGCAGGTCTCTGTTGCTAAGCAGAGCTCGTTGCGTGAACCATGACCTCAACACCCGATCAATGAATTCCAGTTCAACGGCGGAATTTGGGCCGAAGGTTTGAATTGCCGTCAATGCACCGACACGGCGCCCGATAGCTCGTCCCAGGCCTTATCGGGCCGGCTGCGAACTGACATCTCCTCGCTACGTCTCCAAAATGATGAATTATGTTGAGTTTCGCCAAGGTTGTGTCAACTTGATTCGGTTTCCCCTGCCCAATGATTGCAACAATGACGTCTTTACAGTTTGCTTCACCTCAAGCGTAACAATTGTTGCTCTTGAGGTGAGAAGGCTGTAGCGAGAGAGAACATGAGCTTATCACGCGACGTCATCAGATAAGTACAGTAGATGCTATCCTAAAGTACGCCCACACATCCGAAAAATTAACCTGACTTCGGCCGCTTTGCTTTAGACACGGGGTATTTTAAAAACATTTTTCCCAACTGTAAAATCAAGCATGTATTTGGAAGTTGAGAGGGCCCTGCCTTCCCAACTTTGAAGTTGGAGTGGCAGTTTCCCATACTGGCATCACAGTACCTACACCAATGATGCATTTCACCTCATTAAACTTAAAAATTCAATAAGTAGTACTGATATCAGATTACTTCCTGAACGATCTCCACAGCTTGAATGAGCTAATTCTTGCTTTATTTGTGGTTAATAAGATGTATTTCAAGGCATAAATATACATAATTATTGTTCTAATTTTTCTGACTATGGAATGTCCACAAGAAAGTGAAAGCGGCACGGAGATGAGTTTTTTTTTCGTATAACGCGCCACGGAAATGAGTCGCGTTTTTTGTTTTCACCGTGAATATACACGAAATCCGTTCCCGAAAATCCCTCTTGGGGGACAGGATTTCAGCCCACACTGAATTAGAAGTTACTAACTGGCAAGTCTGGCAAGCGTTTTCAGTGGACGGCAAATGCTACTCTGCGCTAGTTAAGGTAGAAATTCGAATTATCACGGCCCATACAAAATGGGTAGCTGATTGCATGAGTTGGCTTAGATGCTGTACTAGCTGCATGTGCATGCGAGCAGCATGATTTCAAGCTTAATAATCCATACATTTTACATATCGTTCAGCACCTTGCCAATAAACATATGTGTATCGACCTTAAACCAGTCAACCACATCGGCCTTTGAATAAGCCGACCATCCGCTGGCGTCAGTTCCCAACAGCCCAGCCCCAAGCCGGCGTGGGAAGACCACGCATCAACTACCCCTCCCCTCCCCGACGACCGCACGATACAGTGCCTCACCCTCGCCGTACCGAGTGAGATGTGCACGTTGCCAGTGGCGTCTTCAGCTTGATCTCTAAGGACACTTACACATGACAGTGGCAGGGAAAAGATAATGAACCAACGGCGCAGCAGCATACAGATCTGAAGATACTGGACACGTTGACAAAATGATGAACAGTTCAACAGCTGTGTCCGCCACTGCAGTCGTCCGTTTCCCAGCCTGCACGTCTAAGCGCCCGACGTCGCAGCCCGGTTCATATTTCCCAGAGGAGGCGAGCTGGCCGCGATCTGAACGGCCAGCCTGCGTCTAAAGCAGAGCTGATCTAGAAATGGCTAACTAATGGCGATCTTGCAATTTCTAATGGAGCACTGAATCGATACAAAGCAAATGAGTGTTTCATATCAGTGATAAAAAGGCGTAAAATAACCTTATGCTCATAATAAAACAAAGACATAGATCCAAATTCCCACTGTATCTATTTCTGTCACAGGCCTTCCTCAACAGCAAACATTTTGCTTTACAAAATCACAAAAACACACGCCTAATGCACCTCATCTCGTGCCACCGCACAGTGAATCGCCTTCATTTTATATGTAACAATATCTACCTACTCGTAAAATACATACAATTTATGATCCGTGTGTGTATTATGCATGTGTCAACTGCGGCTGCGGTTGTATTGCATGTGTGCTTTCCTCAGGTGGTGTAAGGAACTGGGTTTTCTGAGGGTCCAGGATGCTGTCATTGTGTTTAATGGAGGTCTTTTGGCCCTAATTTCAATTGGTTCGGTGATTTTGAGCTCAGCTATATCTTTGCAGACTTGCAGAGTAGATATGCTGAGTGTTTTAGAGTCCAAAGTGCTGCTCCCATGAGTGATTGTGAAGTGTTCGCCAAATGGGATATTAGCGGTTGTATTTTTAGCGTCTCCAAGTGCACATTATGTCTGTCCCTGACAATGCTTTTTGTTTACCCTATATACGTCATGTCCCATGGTAGGCATAGCTGGCATGTTATAAGGCAGACGCTGTTCCGCGTGTTGCATCTGCTTTGAAGTCCTGCGAGACAAACGGTGACACTTTTTTCTCCCAGCAGGACACGGGTGTTAGTTGAGAGCGGACTTGGTCAATGTTTCTGAAAGTGTTTTCCCACTCTGCAATGCCACACGTATTGATAGTTTTAAGGTTTTGATTGCCGCTGTTATTTTTTGATGAGCTCAACATCTATGTAGGGGAGGCTGACGAAAGTTGCGTTGTCTCTGGGGTCTGAACGTCGCGTTTGTGTATGTGCACTTCTCATGGGGTGTGCTACCTGAAACATTGCTCTTTTGATCATGCGAGGTGGTTTGCCAGAAACAAAGTGTCGATTTTTTGCATGCCATGAGTCTAGGCATTAGCATTAGGTCCGATACGCTTTGATCTCAATGTCTGTGAATACAAAACTGCTCTTTTTGTTTGGATGGGGTGTGCCGAGAAATATGGAAGGGCTATGGGTGCCGCCATCGGTTTTATGTATAGCTCGGTCATGTGATAATCGTCCTTGTTGATGGTCAGAAGTGTTTCAGGAAAGGTACTTGTTGTTTACTAGAATGGTCACTGCGCTCCATGGATAGCTTTATGGAGGGACGGAAGTTGTTAAGAAAATTGAAGTAATCGTGGAGTGCTTTTGATCCGTGTGTCCAAATACCCAGGACATTATCAATTTAGTGCATACATGTTGTGGGCTGGTGTTGATTTGACGTCAGGAGGAGTGTCTCAACTGCGTTCAAGAATATGATGGCCAGTGGTGGAGCAATCCGACTCCCCATAGATGCATCATGCATACACATACGGATCATACACTTTCAGGTGGTCTTATGTCAATGAGCAGATCACGACTGTGCCCATCGGGCATATGTGGAGGGAGCAGACACATACCCATCTCGTCCACAATACAGAGAGCATATCACGTCCGACCACTTCCCCCGTCCACAATACAGAGGGCATATCACGTCCGCCCACTTCCCCCGTCCACAATGCTACCAGTGAGCCTGGTAACCCGAGTGCTCGTCCCTCGCAGGCGACTCTCCCTCGTCGCACATGCGGTTCGCACATACCCTTCAGTTGGGTAACTGCGTAGTGGCATTGACAGCACGTTCAACATTGTATTCAAATTATGTCGTTGAACAGAAATGGTTCGATAAAATGGCGGTGTCATGGCATATGTAACAATCTCTGCTTAGCAAAGACGCTGATCACAAAATTTAATCGATGAAGACATTTGACTAAAAGTACAAAACACCGAATTACAACGGAGACTACAATTGAGTCTTTTCATCGTCCACTGATGTGCACGTCCAGGCTTAAATTTAAGAACCCCGAAGATAATTAGATGAATTTAGGCAAATTGCAGAGTGTATATTTCTTAATAATACTTATGGTGCAAGCAGTCAAAAGGGCATAGGAATGTCGATGGTGTGCGATGTACTCCATAGACGTCATGGTTGAGCTATGCAATCATTGGGGCATGCACAGTGGCGTACCTAAGGGAGGAAGCACTGGAGCAGTCCCCCTCTCCATGATAGGTTGTGGGCCCCAACAATTGCGCCTCGGTGCGGAAAAATAGCGTCACGCTACCTAAAAATCATGTTGGAGTCCCTTACAATCGCAAAGGGGCCCACACACATCAATGGGCCCGCCAAAAAGTCGCGCAGGAGTCCCTAAAAAGAGGCTGGAGCCTCTCAAAATCACACCAAGGCCCCTAACAATCACATTGAAGACCTCAAAAATCGTCCCGGGACCCTAAAAATGAAGTTGGTAGCCCTAAAATGTGGGACCGGACTCGCGAAAATACTGTTGGAAGTCGCGCCGGGACACCGATGAGTCACGCAAGTGCCCCATGAAATTATGCAAAGGCTTTAAAAGGTGTGATTGTGACTCTGAATCTCGCCGAGGGCCAAAAAGTTTATCCGTGGCCCCGAAAATGACGCTGGACCCGAAAAAGACTGTTCGGGCCCTCGAAATCACACTGGGTCCGAGAACGTCGGGCCGTGACCTCTGATAATCGCACTGGGGGCACAAAAAGTTGGATCGGGCCCCTGAAAACCACGCTGGGAGGAGAAAACGTCGCACTGTGGTCCTTGAAAATCACGATGGTGACCGCTCGCATGCCAACAAGCTTGCACCGAACCAGACAATTTGTGCCGGGAGAGCCAACTTAACACTGGGACCCAGATAAGTACAACACGATTTGAGAACTAGCGCCAAATCCCCCCTCAAAAACATATCGCGCTTTGGCGCACTTTGGACCAAAAATTCATGTCGCTAGTCATATAAATCCTGGTCGGGTCATCAAAAATTCCCCTCAGGGCTCCCAAAAGGTTGCGTCGGCGGTCCCAGCTAAGCACAGCGTGGCCCCAAGATCGCATCGAAACCCGACAAAGATCAAGCCGGATCCCTTCAAAAGAGATTCATAAAAATGTATGTCCGAGCCAGGAAAATCGCTCCTTAGCTCAAACATACCACCAGATGCCTTAACATATCGCATACGGCACCTAAAAACGCACCGGAGGTTAAAAAATCGCCATGTGACCCCCCCCCCCCACACACACAAAAAAATATGTCGCCGGTGGCCCGAAAAAATCAGGCGTGGCTCGGACTTTGCATAATTCAGGAAAAGTCAACAAAAATTGTGTCGAGCCTAGAGAACTGGCGTCGTATTCCCCCGGAACCATGCGCCTGGACCTGAAATGTCGCAGGGGGACTCCAGGACTGGAGCCCCAAATATCGTCTTGGGATCCCACAAAATGTGAGCGAGAAACCACAAATAAGCACAGGGGGATCCTAAGAGCGCAACTGGAGAACAAAAATGCACCTCGTCCTCCAAAGCGTACCGACTCTGGTAAAAAGTGGCGGGGCCTTCAGAACCATATACATTTACAAAAAATATACACGAAAACTATTCAATTATGTTTGCCTGCCAATATTTGTCTGCCAGATACCGAATAAAGAATGTTCAGCCAGCGATCACCCGTCTTTTCTGCTTTTAATCCTTTCCATTTATGCCTCCCCCACACACATGCACTTAGCGGAAGTTGACGAAATTTTGATTAAACAGCAATAGTAATGGTTTCACTCGCACCAGGGAGATAAACCTAGTATAAAAAAATCATCCATCAGTCGTGAAAAGAGTTCTAAGTCAGGCAAGAAGTGTGAATTTGAAAGTACTTATATTGTGATGATAGTCCTTTTTCAGCATCACATGCTGCTGTTAGTCGCCTACCCCCATCTCCCTTAACGGCGAAAGTTGTTTGTTCGCTCTTGAAATTCTCGGGTTATCTATCCAAAAGTGCTCAATCGCGGTATTTTGCGAGATTCCTGGGTGCCACCCTGCTGTTGACTCTGACCCTTCCACTTTTTGAGACGTTCCTACACCTATGATGACTTGCAGCATATTTAGTTGTAATTAAAGAATAATTGAGCAGGTCTCCACATCAGCTATTGTGCACAGATGCGCTACCTACATAGGGAATGGCATAAGATTAAGAAGCAAATAATTCTGAGGTGTTTTGATAAACTTGACCCAGGTGGTCCCTATTTAGGAATCGTAAGCATGTGCTAAGATTACAATAATCTTATATATTACCTTAAGATTTCAATTCGTTGCCATTTCCAACTGGTATATGGTTAGCAAAACTACTGTTGTCAGATATGCGATACAAATAAATTAAGATTTCCCATCCCTGCAATTGATTGAATCTATCATATCAAAGACCATATAATTGATGGCGGCCACCTTGAAAATGTCCGCCATTTTTGTCAAAGGTCGAATCTGAGATGCCCATATAGCAAAAAAAAAAAAAAAATTGAGACGTAGCATAGCTGTGCGCAAAATTTCATGACGGTATCATCTAACCCACGATACTTTCATGTATTGACAGTACCACTATGTCGAGAAGGGTAAAATCCCGCACTATCTATGACTCTTGGCCGGACCCTGGAATTAGAGGAAAAGATGCAGGGCTATAACCTGGCGTTGCAAAGCTATACTTTGTCCCCAGAGACTCAAAGCATCAATCAAATTATTACAATTTGTGCCCTGCACTTATGAGGTTCCACTGCAATACATGCGGCTTCGGAGTTACCGTGTCGCAGGCGACACGTACCATGCAATCCCGGGTGAAAACTTTGGAACATGTGACTGCGTTACGATGAAAGATATCGTAAGCATACGCCCTTGCTCAATATCTACACATGTGCACTGCACCACGCAAGACAAGATGGCCTTGCTACTTCGATTCTGCTATTAGTGCTTGCTACGATAACATTATCGCTGTGCTTAGTTCCCAGTTAGTGTCAGATGTGCTCTGCTACAGATCAAGTAGAACACGAAGAGATGTGTCCCAGAACCAAGTAATCGCTAGATCTTAGTGGTGACAAGTGGTAATTCTCTACTCCACTAATGCCATGTTCACTCGTGATATAATATTGCTCGTTAGGAGACGGAGCATCAGATTTAGCTGCTCCCCAGTATCCTGAAATCCTAATGTGGAAGCCATCGCCTGCTTTATCCTCCAACGAACAGACTTCTTGAATTGATATCTATGAAGCTTCATGACATCCGATAAATGTTGTGAACTCTGAAGTGAAGAGTACATGTGTTTTCATCAGTTGTTTTGGTAAAGTGTCTTCTCAGCGTGACAAAAGCAACCGAGGTGTGCGCCATTACTGTCATCGCACTGCAATGCATACCTCCAGACTTCTCTGTAATATTCGGCTGCTGATGTCGGTCACCGGACCTCTCGTGTGCCGCCGAATAGTCGTCCATCCAGCACGTCTCAAATCGTGTTCTAGATAGCTGTGTTCATCTTGATTGATAGGTAGCTCGTGCAACAGTTCTACTACTTCAAAGGCAGGCAGGACTACAACATGGCGAAATATGGTATCTGCACTTGAAGACCAGACTAAACTGAAACCGTAGGTTCTGATAGATTCTTATCGATATAGTTCGGACACCGGGAAGCCCAGAAACCATAATTTATGACCTGTTTTCGAAATGGTACTTAGGCATCGTCCCAACATAACTCCGACCAGATCTTTATCATTGTATTCAAGAGTGCTATGCATAAACAGACGTATATGTGTGAAATATTTGTACGTATATTGAAACAATATACGTATATTAATACAATATATGTGTGAAATATTTGTACGTACGTATATTGAAACGTTCCTATTTTAGTGACATAGGCATTACATTTCGACACGTGTGTACCGTCATAGGCACATGTTTGAAGACAACCTTGCATACATTAAAGTTTATAGAGCTCTCACGTCGAGACGCCATGACAGGCACAAGTTATCTTTGCCCATAGCCTTCCCTTCCTGAAGCTGTCTATCCGTCGCTGTCGCTGATAACCCACACCTTACTGATAATCCCACCGGGGAAGCATCCTTGGTCGTCCGGGTCCAATCAGCAGTACACTGGGTTTCGGGGAAGCTTTGGACATCAAGACTGGCTAATGGCAGATTGAAATTATGAGATTTGGCCCGGGTTTCGGGCTAGAGATAAGGTACAGAGAGACATGATCGGTGACCGATGGACCGGCGCGTTTCCGAAGGCCCGGTGTGTTTATTTACTGTCTCGGCGTACTTTTTATGATGATGTCACTTTGCGGGCCCCTGGATTCTTTGGGTTCTCATGACGTCTGCAGCTCCTGTGCGGTTTGAGGGCCCGGGCGCGTTTTGGCCCCGGTGTGTTTGGGCTCCTAGTACGCTAATATAAGGTTCCAGCGCATCTGTATCAGCCCTATCCAGCGTTGTAACTCTGCACTGCAACTGTGTAGCTTTTCTTCTGGACTCACTGTGTTTTGGAGGCTCCCGGGATTTTGTTGGGTTTCCGGTGACTGAGGGCACTGCTATGATTATTTATAGCCCCCGATGGGATATTTGGTGTCCTCAACACAAATTTATGCTGCCCCAGTTCGACTTTTGTGACATATTTTGAATACACTTCATGGCATGTTATGATAGAAGAACCATGGCGGTGAAGATTGGTACGATGAATTGAATTCTCATATTTTTTGGTTGGGTGTAGGGTTACATGCGAATATAGGGGTGTACAATAATTTTTGGGATTATTTTCTGTTTGCCGAGGAAATGTCATCGTGTAATGGTAATGGTAAATATTATATCAAGGTAGAAATTTATCAGGAAAATACAATAGCTGAATGCCAGTCCATCTTATCCCTAAGGAATGGGTGGATCGATGAATTATTATGGAGGCACATGTCCAGAAGGGAACCACTTAGCCTTTCAGGGGGACCTACGGTTGAAAAAAAAATTGAGGGGCACACGCGAGCATTCCCGCAGGGGCGCATTTTCCTCATGGAGTGGCGCCCCTGGCTAGAATATTTGAGGCAGGGATACAGTCGGGTCTTCCAAGAGGAGCGCCTTTCCTTCAAAGAGGGAGTACCCCAAAGAGGGAGTACCCCTCTTATAGGGCCTTCTCCTATGGGGGCATATCTGATTCTAGGACAAGTGTACGTATGGCAGATGTACGTAAGCAAATGCACTTAAGCTCAGATGTACGTATTGCAATTGTACGTAAGCGCAGATTCACGTATGGAAAATGTACGTATGCGGAAGTGTACGTAAGTGCAAAAGTACGTATGCGCAAATGTGCGTAAGCGCAAATGTAAGTTGTATCCGTGCCTGCAGATAATCGCATTTGAACTACAAACAATCGCTCTTGGGCCACCAATATTCCCGTCACGCCCCCCCCCCAAAAAAAAAAAATTACCTCCCAGTCAGTGCCGCTCGTTTTACGCCCACAGGTAATGCTTGACTCATGACGACGGGAGGTCACGGTTCACAATGCTACTATTAATGGCATGCACTAGGTGTGGTCCAACAACAGTAAAAGCACCTTGAGCATCGTGATTCTGATGCTGTCAGCACTGCACGCGCGTGACTATCCGTCAACAACGCGGACACACAACGAGCGCTTGTTCAATGGTGTCATCCTGCCATCTAGCGATAAATATTGTAACCTATGCTTCAGCGTTCAATCTGATGACATTCATTCCTTATTCAATGCCGTAATACCAAGACCGTGCTGCTACCTAGCGAGTGAAAGCTGAACTTATGCTTCTTGGACATCACAATTGAGAGTAGATCTTCTGAACAACCCAGTCCCGAAAGTAGATCCTCTGAACATACCGGACCAAGAGTAGATCCTCTGAACATTCCGTCCCGGGAGTAGATCTTGTGAACACCTCCGTCCTCGGAGTAGATCCTCTGAACATTTCCAGGAGTAGATCTTCTGAACATTTCCAGCAGTAGATCTTCTGAACAACTAAGGCCTATTTGTAGATCCTCTGAACAATCCGGTCGCGAGAGTAGGTCTTGTGAAAAAAATTATCCTGAAAGTAGATCCTGTGAACACATTCGTCTTCGAGTAGATCTTCTGAACAAACCAGTCCCGAGAGTAGGTCTTGTGAACACTTCCAGCTTTCAGTAGATCCTCTGAACATTTGCATTCGGGAGTAGATCTTCTGAACACTTGAGGCCTATTTGTAGATCCTCTGAACAACCCAGTCCCGAGAGTAGATCTTGTGAAAAACATTCTCTTGAAAGTAGATCTTGTGAACACTTTCGTCTTCGAGTAGATCCTCTGAACAATGCAGTCCTGGGAGTAGATCTTGTGAACATTTCCTCCTCCAAGTAGGTCTTGTGAACATAGACCTTCTGAAAGTAGATCTTCTGAAAATAGATCTTCTGAACGTAGATCTACTGAAAATAGATCTTCTGAAAGTAGGTCTTATGAGCCTCACCCCGCACATGCCCCGGAGCTGGGAGAAGACATTCTCCAGGCAGTCCTGGTTCAGCCTGGAGGTCAGCAGGTACTGGTACCCGGGGACTGTGGCCAGCAGGTCCGCGTGCAGGCCGCGAAGTGAGGCAATGCTCCGCAGTATGCCGTGATGGAACGGGAGCAGCCCTGCCCGTCCACCGGGGTGCCTTGGTGTGAACTTCCGCGCATTCCCGATGAGCAACTCCATGTCCCGGAGAGCTGCTTCCTGGACAGCCGTGGCCCCCGGGCTGATGCCGTAGCCGCAGCGCTCCAGTCGGGCGTTGAATGGCGCACGGCTGTTTGCGACATCAAACCACTTGTCGACGGTGAGCACGGCCGCCGACTGTGGCTGGCGGCGAGGCAGCAGCTGCCCCATCGCAGTCCCCACGCTGTTGGAGAAGGCCTGCGTGGCTAGATGCACCCTCTGGCCACTCTGACCAGCGGCCTGAAAATATAGGGCAGGTATGTCCAAAGTGCATTTTGGACGATAGTCAACGGCTTCAATGCGAAGTTTTGTTTAATGCGAAGCAATTTCTCAGT
This sequence comes from Imbricaverruca yamaguchii, assembly GCA_034440575.1. NCBI lineage: Eukaryota > Metazoa > Arthropoda > Thecostraca > Neoverrucidae > Imbricaverruca > Imbricaverruca yamaguchii. The sequence goes on along the minus strand of JAOTOL010000630.1, from coordinate 83,088 downwards.
CCATTTGTGATCCGTCTCGCAGTTGTAATATCTAAGTCCATCGAGCAACGTTCACCTTAGCCATTGCCAGTGGAGTGGGTGTTGGTGGGAGTAGGGATGGGAGTGGGGATGCGGGTGGCGTTGGTGGGTGATGTGGGCGGGAGTGATGCACCCCCTAGGCGTTTCCGCGTATTTTCCGGACTGTTCAACGGAACCCATCCTGACTTCCAGTACCTCACAGGATATTCTCATCTTTTTCAGAAATTCTGGTAAAATTGCTTAGATTATGCAAGGTTGTGGAACGATCACATCACAAAAGGGAGAACCTTGAATTCTGTTCAACAAAGCCATGTATCACGCAGCCTGGCACAACATGGCGAGCCAAAATGATGTTGAATATGTGGTAATTGGGGATTGCACAAACAGGATGATGTAGGTTATTAACCTTTTCCATGTCCTTTGAGGCTTTGAGGTCATTGTCCTGAGTTTGCCCCCAGGATGACATTCGTCACTAAGTGTACAGTAACCCTAAAACTATTTCATGTTTTGAATTGGATTCCCCGTCCATTTTTACCACTTAGCGCCTATAAATGTTAACTTTATACTATATTATATTAGTTATAACTTTCATATATTCAGAAGATCTGACAGAAAAGCACTTGACGTCCATACAGGTTATGCGAGCAGTATGAGTTGCTCCGAATCCCCTTCTTACCTCCAGGTGGAACCGCGTGAGCTTGGGGCAAAGCCTCAGTTCGCCGTTGTCCAGCGCAAGCAGCTCCTCAAAGCACTGACGGCTGAGCAGGGCTGTACCGCCATCGGTCTTCGGCACCAGCAGGCCGCCGTTCTCCGCCATTGTGTGGGCTCTCATCAGCTTGATGAGGTGGGGCGGGTCCGCAAAGACCCAGACTTTCCTAAGGGGATGGGATAGGTTTCTAATTAACATGGGGTCGGGTGTGGTGGGGGTAAACATTAACCCCACCCCCCAGGCTTTCTAAAATAACGAAATGTACTTGAATTGAAATATTTTTACAGTATGCCAGCCAAAGAAGCTGCATGCTGGTAAATAAGCTGTTGTGTACGTGGAATCAACATATGATCATACCTGGGGTACAACAAACTTTTGGGTCGAGGAGCTGATATCAAGTTTATGCATGCCACAATAACGATTTTATGCAGCAATGAAATGCTTGCCTATTTACGTTACACTCACTGTTGTTTGGGACTCTGGAAAGCTACAACACCATCAACATCATCAAACTAGTTTGACATGGACGTACCGGATTGGGTCTGCTGGGTTGGATATCCAGGTTGAGGACGAAGTGACGCCGGCCTCCTTCCACATGGCCTCGTTCGAAGGGGCCATGTCGCTCACGGCGGCGACCACCTTCAGGCCCAGTGTCTCCAGTCTGGCGATGACGACGGAGAGCTTCTCGATGGTCATGGCAGCGTCCAGTTCATAGAACAACGGCTGCTTCCAAGGTGCGCACAACCCACGAACCATGAGAACCTGCAGTAGGATTTCCGAATTCAGATACCGCTGACGCCTTAGAGATTCTGAACATTGAACAAACACACAACTGACATGCACGAATTCCCCATTACCCAGCAAAATATAAAAAGACAATCATGACATGCAATTGTAATCACCCAAACAGAGCAGTGGGAAGACATCTACCCTCCACATTGAGAAGTGTAATTGGATTCCCAGTCAACCGTTACTTTTATTTCGGCCACAGCTGCCAATTAACCGAAATTTGTCAAAACTGGTGGAGAAGTCGGTACGGCCGGCATAATGTTAAGGACGTAAGACATTACGGTATTAACATTATGTTAAGGACAACATACAATGCAATGGATAAACCTGGTCAAAGTACAAAAAAAAGTGAACACAATTTATTTATGTGATTGGGTAAGCACGTTAAAGTTGCTATGCATTAATGCATTGCTTAATTCCAATCACCGGCCAAAAGTTGAGAAATAGGTTAATTGAGGGTGAAAATTATCTTACAAACAATGCGAACGTCGTAAAAATGCAACAGTCCCTGGCTCATCGTCAGAAAGTACACATTTCATACCTGGAGCTTAGATGCCGCCAGCACCTGGTCCGCTGCAGCGTCATAACAGCGTCTACTGTCCAGGCTCATCTCGTCGAATGAGATGACGCACAGACGTTGGATGGGCTCCATGGTCTGGACGGCCGCCTCCAGAACCGCGGCGGCAGCCTCCATCACGCCCGGTGTGACCGTGAAGGAGCGTATCAGCGTATCGTGACAGCGTCGTCATGGACGGCAGGGGGAGATTTAGCACGTTGCTGACATACGCGAAGGCCTTCTTCGAGATCCAGCGCAGGCCCAGCGCTCTAGCGACGGCCTTGGCCCCCCAACAGGTTCGGCGCCCAGTGGCCGCTTGGCGCACCTGCTCTGCCGACAGCACGCCTGCTTCCAGCAGCTGGTCCAGGGTCGCGGCCTTCTTCGCCAGGATGCTTTTGCGGCGGAGCAGATCAGACTTCTGGCGCCGCCACGCCAGACGTCTCTGACGACAGATACGCTGCATCCGATCCACCTTTCTCTGCAGCCAGCAGATTTCCTCCAGAGGCGTCAAAATCCGCACTTCTGCCATAGGCTGAAGCAGCGTTGGGACGTCGTCTACTTCAGACAGATCACTGCAATCGGAAAACAAGGCCGACGCGTAATATATCACTTTTTGCTTTTTGGAGGCGAAGGTGAGTGAAATGTTAAAAGCAATCTTAGTGATTCATTAAAATGAAGAACATTTTGTTGGTAATGAACATACTGTAGCACAGTAAGTATAATCACAGTACAAAGAACAATCAGAATATATTTTGATCAGACATACTTTTCCATTATTTCCATAAATAGGTACACACCAGGACCAACAAGACATGTTGTGAAGTCATACTTTAGTGTGCATCTGCATCAATCATATTTCATAACTGGTTGCAAGACAGATTGAAGATTGGGTGTGCTTACTTTTGTCTTGTGGTACTACCAAAAATGGAATTTGCACCATAATAACTTACCACATCGGGGAATCAGTATCTGCATCAGCAGCAGGCTCAGCTTCAGACATCTGTATATTTGGACTTGACCTATCACCAAGCACACTGTCAACGGTCTGCTTCTGCTCCCTATGAGTATGGCGCTGACACCTCTCCAAAGCAGCTGTTCTCTCCTCCCTGTTGCAAAGATGAAGGAAGAGTTACATATAGATCCAATAAGCTATGTTTATGCTATGCTATTGGCAGCAGTGTCAGTGCATTGACAGCATGTTAAACTCTTGGTCAAAATTCTGCCATTGAACTAGAGCTCATTGCTTGTGCCTGTGGAACTCATTGTGGTGAGACAAGGGTTTATGCACCAATCCCTGATGAGCAATAGGACCCTGGTTCATGAAGCCACCCCAGCAAGAATGTAGACTTTTTTAAAACAGACAAGCAATGGGGATAAACATCGAAATATACATCATTTTTCTGCATTAAAATATTCCAACAAGCATTAGACATATTATGCCATCATAAAGCTGAAGATGTCAAACTACCTTATGTAATTTTAAATTTGTAATATTTTAAAGAAGAAAATTATTCTTAAAATTTTACCTTGGGGTGAGTTGATTGTTTTTTTTTCTAAGAGTGTTTTTCCAAGGCTATGTTACATTTCTTTAGCACATTGTTTGTGTTGCAATATAACCAAACTCAAAGCATGTTTTTGGTGCTTCACATTCTACAGACTGGCAGACTCCCATCATTACTTTGAGCCATCACCAGCATAAACTCAATACAACTGACCTAACTTGCTGGTAATCAACCAACTTGATGTTTTTTAAATCCAAGTTCTTGCATGGGTTACTTCAGTCTGCATACTGCAGTCTGAACCTCAGTCTGCATACTAAGGCAGGCATGAACAAAAATACATGCAGTTAATTGCAGGTAGAAATGTTGTATAAACCAATAAAGATTAATATTTATTATCTATTTATCAATATTTATTTACAATAAATATTAAATTAGAATTACCCACTTGAAACATTGAGCATTTATACAAATAGCCTCAAGCCGGTTGCCAAAGCAAGTAACATAACTTTAATTAAGTGCTTAAAAATGAACAGATGACTCCATACCTTGTCGGAATGTTCACGGACGGAATAGAATCTTTGCGTCTTTTAGCATCTTTCGGAAAATTAAAATACGAGATGTCAGGATTCTTCCTGAACGATGAAGCAAACTTAGCCACAGAGCAGTATCCCATTACTACGAGCACTCAGCCTCAGAGCAGAGCTAGTCAAAGACCAGAAAAGCCTATAATATAACGCACGCAGCCGCACCACCGCCAGAGATTTGAAACGACGGTTGTGGTCTGGCGCAGTAAATGCGCAAGAAATGTCTGACCAATGACGTCAGAAATTAAAGTGGCCCTATGGCCGCTGAAGGGACGGCACCCCCCTGGGCCCTGGGTAAAACCGACTCTTAAGAGCCAGCTGTAAAGCCACCAGGTGGCAGCTGGTTCTTTAATTTACTCTGAGCTGGTCGTCATGACAACTTCGACTAGGCAGACGTGGCGTGTCAGGGTCATCGTTCGCTCCCGCTTCCCTTGATTGAGGTTTGGGATATCGAAATGTTTTAGACATGGCAAGGCTATTTTGAGGAATCAACGAAATAGTGGGGAATGCCATGGACATAGCGCCTTAATCCTTCATGATGTTTAGAGTTTAATTAGGGCCACAAGATTCAAGCGCCCATATGGGCAACGACGTAGGTACCTGAAGCCTAAGCCTGTGGGCAGAAGATGGGTTCGTATAGTTTTGGGGAGAAAGGGTAGATATTAGTGCAGCTTAAGGTAACCATGTGGCATGTTTTGCATGCGTTTTACATCCATGAAGCATACAGTGATAATGCTGGTGAAATAGTGTGGAATATACCACTGTACACTGATTCATCCCTTCCAAAGATGTATTTACATGCTTCTTGACAAGTGTGATGTCTTAATATTTATGCTCAAGAGGTATCTCTGACAAATATTATGTCATTCTCATCATTGAGGATCATGATACATAAAGATCTTTTTACACAATTCCAGTTATTTAATGTAATGTTTATGAGTATGAAAGAATGCATGATGTGATAACTCATTCCCTCTGTAAATACATACTTCTCAATTTGGATGCAAAATAACACCCATTGAACTAGAATTCATGGATTGGGTGGTGGGACCAGGGTTCATGCAACAAGCTCTGCTTAGCAATAGAGCCCTGGTTCCTACAGCAACCTCAGCAACAACTTGGATTAAGTTTCTTTTTAAAAATAATGTTGAGCATATCTAAACATTGCACTGAAATTGTAAATTAAAAGACATATAAAAATTATCTTAAGCTACAAATTTGCTCCAGAAAGTGTCCCTCAATGCTGGCTCCCTAGTGTTCTAGTGAAATTGCAGTTTAAGGCAATTTTTCATTTTGTTGTAATACCTTTTTAAGCTTATGTTTATCAGTGTGAAAATGTGGCCATAAATCTTGGTAAATTTGTAGTTTTAGTTAATTTTTGGATTCATGGAATTTCTCATTCAAATGCAGTGTTTGTGAAGGTGGCTAACAGCAGGTGACCACTCATTTCCTCTGCAAATGCATGAATTTCAGTGGAGAGGCAAGATAACTTCCAAAAATTGGGATGGAGTTTGGTCACATACATAGTCATCTAGAAATACAGAAAAAAATGTTTTTTTTTACTTAAAGCAAAAACCTAACCAAACCAAACTGAACCAAACCTAGCCCCTTTGTTTGCTTCATGGAAGTATAATGTGTGTAAAGCTTGTCTGGTGGATCTGGTGGATACTGTGAAGCTGCATATAACTCTCTTACACCCTCAGCATACTTGTTTTAAAATTGCTTGTAAAACACTCACTTTAAAGGTGGGACAGATTAACTTTATGGTCTGGCTCACATCTAAAAGTTGATCTTCCCCCTCCATGCACATGACCAAAATATACATGGAAAGAATTACTCCACATTGTTTTTCCTAGGCATTGTGAGGTTTCTGTAAGTAGATGGGGAGGAGAAAGGCTCCATGGTGGGCCAACCTAACTCAAAATAGTTGTGGGGAAGTGGCTGCATTTTTTGAAAGTTTCTGAAATTTTGGTGTGTTTGAATGAAAGACCAAACCAAAATTGGGTGTGGAAAAATTGGAGGCACACAAACAGGTGAAATCCAAAAGGAAAGCTGCCACCTGAGTTTGATGGCAAACAATTTCTACCACCAAAGGAAGATTTTGCTATTTAGGATGGTACAATACAAATATAACTTTACTGCTTTGCAGGAATGCTAGCCATAATGTACATAGGGTTCTATGTGTATTGTGTGGACATCAGTGACTTAGGAAATAGTTTGTAGCCCACCCTTCCATAACCGTAATTTTCATCCTTCTCTATAACCTTAACCCATCCTATCTTGGGGGTCTTCAACTGCCCCTCTCAGGTTTCTTGCAGGTATTGCACAAACAGTGTGCAGCAGCACACCCAAGTTTGGCATACCTTTTCCCACATCAAATTGGCATGCTGTTTCAAAATTTTGAAGTCTGGTCATCTACGGTCAATGAGTTAATCAAGGTCAAGTGAGGTTGCCCAAAAAAAAGTTCAGCCAGTTGTCACACTTTAACAGATACAGATATTTTAATGAAAATTTCAGAGTTTGCTTATCCTTAGGGATGCAACAAAATGTATGAGTAAGTTTTTCATTTTCTCATTTTTTACTACATATAAATTGTGCATATTTGCCAAATTACAGTCCAAATAGAGGATTCTGGCCAAAATAAGCATTTTTCATTAGGGCAAGTTGACTTCCAACAATGTTTCTCTGTCTGCTTTTCTCATTGGAAAAGGAAAATTAAAGAACTTGAAAACTCAAAATTTGCAAATAAAAAAGTGCTATTTTGTGGGGCCAAAAAAATGAAAGCCCTGGTCGATTCTGCTGTCCTTTTCCCATTCCAAATACATTTTGTTTTTCATATATGCCCAAAATGGACTCCCAGAGCCAAAAACATAATATAAGTTGTGAAAAGTTGTGAAAATCTATCCCCCTGGTAATGTCACTTTTGGGGAGAGATTGTTTTGGGGGTGGACCTAGATCATACTCGTCAAGCTTTCTCCAATGACACCTCTTTCGTTTTCATGCCATGCTTAGTTTGGATTTTAGAGGTGGGTTACTAACCACCCCCTGAGACAGGTCAGGTGTGAGGATCTGACTGGAAAGATGGCACAGGTTAAGCATCCCAAATGTGTTGCACCATGTGTCTACTCTACCCTTCCCTTGCCATAATTTTCGTAAACCTCGTCCATCTTGATCACATGTTACTGACATTAGATTGTGACTTTATGACACACTCAGCAGCTGAGGACATATGGTGTTGCCCACCTCTCACCATGACAGGAAAGGTGGGCATCACTGGGAATTGAAACCATACCTCTGGTGTGCCAGATGCTCAGCATGGCACTGACAGTTACAACAAAATCTGCCATTTTGCCACACTGTTGGCTGCTTATATTCCGGCACTATCATTTTGAAGGTCACTGTGTGTGTGCATGCGTGCGTGTGTGCACATATGCATGTGTGCATGCATGTATGGTGTTATACAAATTATTTTGTATTTTATCTTGTGTATTAATATATATTGTTTCATTTCAGTTTTCACCACAATAGTTGGAGAAGAAAGCAAAATACTGGGATCTAATCCTGGTTTGATAGCTAACTTGACAGAAGTGCCAAATTCATACTCAATTGTGTTAATATAAATCCCACATATGCATTGATAGGTTTCTGAACATCCCTTGCAAGTACAAGCAGACCATTGTCACAACTGTTGGTCACATACAGAAATGGAATTAAGACCAGAAGAATCTGTGTGGGTTGGATTTTGGAAGGTGGCCTCAGTAACTATATCGATGATGTTCAATGGAGGCTGGTGATAAGCTACGTCAACAAGTCTGAAACATTGTGAAAGATTCAAGTGGACCGGTGGATTGTGACAAAACCAATCATGAGTTTAACACATGTGGAAAAGAAGGATGCTGCAAGGATTGTTGTCCTTTGTTTATTGTGGTACACCATAAGTTCTGCAAATAATATAGTTGGGAAGACTTTGTTAAACTACTTTCCCTTTCCCATGACACTCAGCATGGTGCAGTTGCTTTCAATAACCATTTATTCTGAGCCAGTACTAAGATGCATTTCCATAAAAAGGCATACCAGCATAAGTTGGAGCTACTATTGGATGTGCATCGTTCCACTAGCGCTGGGCAAGTTTTTAGCTGTTCTTTTTGCTCAAATTAGTATATGGAAAGTTCCTCTCTCATATGCACATACAGGTAAGCATTGTATTCTCTCTGCACAGCTAGTGTTTGTGCCACCACAATATGCTATGTTGTATTCTTTCTGTGTCTTAAGACATAGTAATGGTGTTATAGCTAACTATTCAAGGTTGTTTTCAGTTATTGCTTCAACATTTTGTTTAACACAATCATATATGTTGAAAAAATGTATTCTGATTATGTGTGCCACAGCTACCGTTATCCATAATAGTATATTTCGCTGCAGATAATTCATTTAGCAGAATATTTGACGGACAAACCGTGCGAATATATGGCTTTAACAGACAGTCATACATGCTCTATTTGATTCAGTGAAAGCAACAATGCCACTGTTTACGGTGGCCTTTGGAAGACTTCTTCTTGGGGAGCATCAGACGTTTGAGGTAAGTGATTCTTGACCACAAACTGCTGTTGGCTTGCCTTATCTAGAACAAAGATTGAGAAGTGAAATCTTTGTCTGGAAGTGGCTGCTCTGTGTCGAGATCTCACCGATGTGTTTGTTGTTTTACTGTACGGTATATCATCTATCCTGATGTGTTTAGGGGGACACAAAGGTGTCAAGTTCCTTAAATGCACAAAGGTCATACGTATCCACTGATATCTGAGAATGCTGCTGCCATCTGGTTTCTGCCAGTATCCACCACATGCCGCCTTTAGGTTCTTATTTTCATTATTCTATTAAAACATGAAATATCTTAATCATCCGATTATCTTCAGATGCGTGAAGAGACAAGGCAGTCGTGCTGATTCAACGGTAAATTTATCGCGGATGTTCCCATCAGCGACAGGGACTATCCTTTGCTGCATCGGTGAGCTTTGCATGCGCGTCCAACTGTTATCGGGGTCCACCGACTGCCAGCTGCCGGAACACATTGGCAGATTCAGGTCATGTGATATAGGGTGTCGCCTCGGAGAATATAGGCTGCTAAATACTATGACATCCTCAACATAACTAACTGCATGCCACGGTTTTGCACAAAAAAGCAAGCCAGATGAGTCCGTAGACCCATGCCAGATAAGGACAAAGTTGTACGAATATAGGAAGTATTACAACTATGCGGGGAAAGCTTATACAACCTGCATCACCAAACCTCAAGCACCACATACCCTCCGAAAGAAGCGTTTCGTAGCAAGATAAAAGTTTCACGTTGTGGATTTTTGCTCGCCTCGCGTTCGGCCGGGCCTCAAGAAATCCTTCCGACCGTGGACAGGGTGGAGCGGAAGGGAGCGATGCGGTTTGCGCCCCCTTCGTCCCACAGGGTCTACAAAACTATGGCATCTTCAGAAAAAAACTCTAAAAATCGTCTAGCCCATGCAGATTCTGAAAGAATCTATCCATTTTTTTTTTGCTTCTAGAACAAACTAATGTTACCTACGACTTCATGAATGCCATAATTTCTTTAATCCCGTGATTCACTTTTGAGTGCTTTCGAAAGTTAGATGTTTACTCATTGTCCAAAAAGTCCATATAGCTTCAAGCGTTTTGAAACCTCGGGGACAGCTATACTTGTATGTTTTAATTACTTTGAACCATTCCCTTTACTTGAACATACTTGAACATAAATTCCTCCCCTCCAGAGCGGACCTTGGTCCGCCTGTGCGAAACATCGTATTCCTTCACTATAGGAATTCCCAAGAAATCAACAGTGATGCGATAGTGCGTCAAAGGCTTGCTTTATTATCCTGTTGGAAACCAACACAAACCCCTCTATTACCTTACCCTGGCAAATATAGTAAATGCTTAACATGCGCATAGATGAAATAACCGATTGACCCCGCTGCAAATGTGAAAATAATATTTTCTAATATTTTCCAAATTTGGACCCACATAGTTCTTATATTTGCCAACGGATTTCAATTTTTGGATTGGATGCGATTATCAATTTGCAATACAGTCAGTTTCATGACACTATCTCAGTCCGTTTAATGAGATATAGTCGAATAACAAATTATATGCAGATTCGGACTCCCCCTACCCTTCGGTACGAGTGTTAATTACCAAAAGACAAATTGCAGTGCTTCACCGTCCTTCGCCTTCCCCATGTACCTCCAATTTCCAAGTACTCTATGCAGGATAATGAATGACATCACAATGATCATTGATCCCGCACAATTAGCATGTGCTATGCACGACGGTCGCCTCACACGGGCGCTAAAGAATCTACTATGGTCGTTGCGCCCTAAAGCCCTGATCACACACGCCTCAGGTCACACCTTGACGTGGCATTTCAAGACAACTGAGCTATGTTGCAATGTACGAGCTCAGTCACAGGCTGCACCAGTTCTGAAGTGAAATGGTCGCCGTATCTGCGATAGTTTCTACAGTATACGGTTACGTAGTCATTTTGTGATGTGGTGGTTTCGCGGTAGCATTATCCACTATGCAATTAAAGATATGCCTAAAATGAATCAAAATGAGTATTCTGGACACTGAGGCTATTATGGCACCCTCTAATGGAACATTGAACACGAAGGCTGCGACAAACCCTAAAAGCGAGCGAAAAGAAAATGTATGACATCAATATGGTGTCAGCACGACCTACCACGGCGACGGCATTATACTTAGCTATAACTGACCAACCTGAGAGGTATTCCAAGAAGTTTCAGGTGGAGTTATTCATTCAGTGTTCTGAACTTTAAATATTTACGTGGAAACGAACACATCAAAACAGTTTGTGTTGACCATATACGTGCGTTCCAAATTAATGTTTGTGAAATATGCATGCCTTCAAGTATATTCTTTTAACGCATTTTTTTCAGAAGTCCTTGACATTGTTGTCATGAAATTGTGTTCTTAGCAATTTGTTTTTCTCATTTCGTCCATATGGTCCTTTCGTCATTTTTGTTTTGACGTCTTTGGATTATGCCCTCCACTGTACCAAATTTCAGGACACTGAAGTCATTGCTTCGCAGACTATCTTGAAATAAAGTGAAAATTGCCCTGAAACCGCAAGCATGCCGTCTGCAGAAAATCAAAATACCATCTGGTAGTCATACACGACATTGTGAAGCCATTATCACTGGACCAGAAGAGTCCGGCAATGAAATGTTTGCATCATGGGACATAAAATTAATTACCGGATGCGTGTGCCACAATTCATTTTCGTAGCGTTATCGGTTTGGGAAATATTGCGAAGACAAAACAGAGAGGCGTTGGATGCAACTCCTCCCCAACAAATGTACTAACTCCAGAATGAGTGGGCTGAAGACATCTGTGCGCTCATACATGGGAGTCTGATAGGTCACAGTTCCCACTTTTTTTAACGCAGTTTAGTTACGTTAGACGGGAAGGTCATGTTTATACCTGCCTAGAAAGTATTCGAACATAATATTATTATCGGACATACTCTGGTTCATATGAACATAATATGATTTTACATGTTTCATATGCATTAGGCATGTAGTTCGAATAGTTTTGAAATGTTTTCAAGGGATCGTACAAAATAATTGAACCAAAACAATTACTAGCCTTGATGACAAATACGGATGCTTGACAACAACAACGCCTCTCCTGCCTCCACACATATGTACATGCAAGACATACGAGTAACTAGATTGCACACTACGTTCCAGCTTCATGGTTTCGAAGGTGGTTCACCTAATTGCCACATATAACACTGACTCAAGTTAGGCTTAGTTAGATTTTACCGACAACTTGGTTGGGCTACGGACTGCATGCCGGTATCTCAATTGCCTCCCTGACGACACGACGAGACCACATAGGTTTCACCGCCACTGTGTTGACCTGCGAAGGATCAAAATCTCCCCTGTACACTATCCAGTGTTCAGCCGGAGTAGGTGCCATTCTGGGCGCTAAATGACGCTAGATGTCGACGCGCCCTTAAACTCCAATCCACCACCAGTAGGTGTCATTCCGTCCGAGCCTCATATTTGCCATGTGCTTCTTCAGACGGGTGCTCTTGGGATGTCCTGTCGCGCCCACGTAGGTAGCTCCAGACTTAGCTAACACGGCGATTTATGTACTAATTATTTTTGTAGATGTTTAGACATCTGGTCTTTCCCATCCACTAACTTCTCTCTTAGACTAGGTTTCGAGCTGTATTCTATGTAGATGTGGGGAGACAAGGTAAGACAAATCATCTCGCTAACAACTTTCGCGCAGGGCATGCTGATGCAGGGATGGTCCTTAGTCTTTGTTCCAGATCGCAGGAATGGGCTATGATGGGTGGAAGGGTTGCTTGCTCCATCTTAGCTCGAATAATAATTTTTAAAGGAGTGATTACCTTTTCAAGAGAAGTATGATTCATACCTGACTCGCTCACGTGAGTCCCATATGAATCGCACTTCCTCAGGAATCGCAAGGAGGGTATGCTCGAATATTCGTATCGGACTCACGTGGTAGAGGACGCTTGATCACACTTCCTCAACCACGTTTGTCACCATGGCTTGCACTTGTTTTGGTCCAATTAGTTTGTACGGTCCCTCGGATGTTTTTCCAAATACGCAAGTGCAGACCTTATACATGCCAAACATATAATACTCACCTTACAAATGAAATGATGAAATGTTCAGTTTATACCCAAAGTGTATTATTTTGTCTCAAAGCAGTTTGAATTACGATATTTTGCTTTAAAATGTAAAATGAAAACACTGCTTCCCAGCTGAAGTTGCATAGGAAAAACCCAAGCTTCAACGTCTATGGAGAGGACACGATTCTCCAACCGGCCACCCCATCCCTCTCGCACCTTGGATGAAATGTTCAGTAGTGCTATATACTTGATTTCCTCAGAAATTGTGCGATAGGCAACGACAAGCGGACTGTTTTAAGGTTCAGCATCATTCAACTACTCCCTAACCTTGTAGTTTCGGTAAGCTGAGGAATTGGCGGACTGATGGTTGAATTCCTACTAGGGCGGATACAAGGGGAGGAGCGCACAGGGAGGACATGTGCATCACTCCATGGAAATGGCGCCCCGCCTGCCAAGAGAGGGCATGTGTCTGGGAAGTTCGAATGCACTCAATCGAATTGTTCAGCCAGAGGCGCCCTTCTGAGCGATAAAGACGCCCTTCGAAAATTCGACGGGAGTGCTTGAGCGCATTCCCGTCGAATTTTGTTTAGCCAGAGGCGGCCCTGCCAAGAAATGGCGCCCCTCCAGAGACAAAGTGCCCCTTATGAGAATTCCTGGATTCACCCCTGATTCTTACAGTTTGAGACAAAACGAGAGTGTTGTGTCGTTTCGTAATAGTATCGTTTCCCAAACTAAGTTTTTTTTTTACCACAGGATGCGAGCCAAGCTTGAAACGACCCCAGCAGGCTTTCATATACAATATTCAGTAGCTGGTAATCAATAGCTGGCTCCTTGCTTGGGACGCCAGAAATATTAGGACTGATTACGGGTGTACGCGGTCGTACGCGAATTTTAAATGATTTCCACGCCTGCATTTTTGTTAAATTTGTGCTTAATTGTTACATTTAGGGTATTCAAAATTATGGGTAATGTGTATAATCGTACTTAGAATTAAGTAAAAAATATAGTTCAACTTCCCAATACACATTTATTTGGCAATATGAAGCTTGTCCATTGTGATGCGCAGCTGGCCAGACATAAAACACAGTTCTGGCAAGTTGTATAGCGAGAAAGCATGGAAGCGACAAAACTTAACACGCGCCCTGGAGGACCTCTGCAAATTACGCGCACTGGAGAGGGGGCAGATTCCGCCCCCTAAGATCTTGGCTCCTGTCAGAGATAGAGCAACGAAATTCGCAGGGTGGATGGGTACGGTAGTGAACTCTATTTTGTGCAAATTTCATGACCTTAGGTCAATATCTTCGAGGTCAAATGAGGTCAAAATTGCAAGATTATATTTTTACGTCGCTTGGCTTGTTATTGTTATGGATCGCTGTGCTTGTGTTTAAATGCTCCAAAATGGACGTCAATGATGTTTTTGACATTACTAATGATGCATTACAGATGTTAGACCCGGCATTTCACCTCAGGTCACCTATATAACAGCACTTTGTCACGTCATTACCTGTTCCAGTTACCGAAACCGGGCCGCCCGCCCGATTACTCCAACAACAATGACAATCAGTAGTTTTTAGGTTGTGTAGGGAGTAACATGCAAGGTGACATCAATCGCACGAGTCATTTGCGTTTATGACAATATTCCAGTTGACCAAGTTTGGTTCCATTAACATGCCATGAACTTGACCCGACTTGACATCGGTGACCTAACATGACTTTGAAACTATAAAGCATAACAATGTACATCAAACAAGTCGCTAGTGTTGCCAATAACACTTCCCTTTTGCCAATATACTGAAGGGCTTCAGAACCGTTTTTTTTTTTTTGGTCTGCCACTTGGAAATTTTGTTTACTTTAACGACGCCTAACTCGAAAAATGTTCGGCCAATTTTCGTTAAGCAACGTCCCGGCCATTTCTAAGCAGGTACGTAAACAATGGCGTATATCGCCCGGTAAAATCTGAAGTTATGTACGAAAAACCGGAGGGGTGGGCGGATTTCGCCCCCCCCCCTTCAGGGCGCGTGTTAACATGGATTCGAGGTCGTCACGCCGCGAAATTTGGCTATTTCTTATGGCAAATCATAAAAATACCAGCTGCATGACCAACGCAGTCGCCACGCCCCTAAGTTCCAATCCAATTCCAATACAAAATACCAGTCATTTATGGCTCAGCTTTAAACCAAACATACTTTCTGCGGCAGCGGAAATGAAACTGGATCATAGAGACGTTTCGTAGCGCATGCTACTTGGATATTATGGGCAAGGTATCAATACGCATGTGATGCTGTCCCACTCAGAGCTGTCCTTTTATGCTTCACGGGCGGTCCTTTGCCGCGTCATATTTTGATTCCCCACGTTACCCATGTTTCTTTTTTCATTTTACCCAAATGGCAGCTAGCTTATGTATGCTTGGCTGGTTGGACTGATAGACTGAACTGGACTTGTGTATTCAAACTGAACTTCATTTCATTTCGTTTCAGGTATACCGCTCACTAGTTCCAATTATCGTCGGAGTCGCCATAGCAACCATCACAGAACTAGCCTTCGATGTTATTGGCTTGATGAGCGCTCTGATATCCATAGCGGTGTACTCGGTAATGCAGCTGTTCTCGAAAAAGGTGAACATTGTCGTGTATGGTCGCGTCCGTGCTTGCTCAGTGTTCGCAATGCTTATGGTACTCACTGCGTGAGCGGTGCTGGGGGTGGAAGTGGTAGTATATTTTGCCATGGTGAATTTCAGGAAATTAACTTCACGTACTTTTTTTTCGTGAATGGCAGGTGTACTGTGTTGCGCCGTGTCAGGGAGCGGCATCTTATCCATACTGTGCTGGCGAATTTCCCCTATATAAAAAAACTATTAGATATACCGACACATAACTCTCAGTGCCTATATCCCCATATCAAGTCTGTACAGTTTGACGAAAGTAAACTATACAACAGAGTAGTTTCGTTTTGGACGAAAGTAACAGTTTCAACTCAGATCAAGCGGAATTTTGTCAGTGACAGTGACCTTGGCACCTTTAACTGTAAAAAAAACATGTATTAATATCCTCTAGATGGCAAATGATTGCCAAGATGAGACACACGAAATAGTTGTCTCGAAACTTTCGTGTGGCAAGTGGCATCAGCGTGATACACGAATCATGTAAACAGATATGCAAATGCATACATAACCAGAGGCGCAGGGAAGGTGGTGGGCGTAGCCCCCCCCCCCTTAGCGACCAAAAGTACACCATATCAAACGAGAAACTGCGATTTCTGGTTTCGCGTAATGATGCGAACGGATAAATTTTCCTTCCTTTTAGAAGTCCTTTTACTTTTTTTTATAACCTTTTTAGAAGTCCTTTTACTTTCTTTTTGTCGGGCCTCCTCTCCAAAAGTACTGACTGTACCCCTGCCTATACCTAATATGTTTCAGGCTGTGTTTTCCTTTATCACGCCGCATCGAAAGGATAAGACTTTCTAGGGAGTCACCTTTCTCAAGGTATCAGGAGCGTCACCTGCCAACATGCACCACATTGCTTCACAACTGTCTTTCAATTGTTGACCATTTTTTATTTTTAACTTCTCAACGTGGTCTGGATTATGGCAAGGGTCTCATTTTTTTTGGTCCCGGAGGCTATTCTGAGATGAAAAGGAAAATAGTCTGCCTATTTCACATACTTATTTAATACGAATCCGATACCATGATCTTATTGGATCCGACTTGGCCCGCGACCTTCGCAATGGCATATACATTTTCGGATGTTTTTGGTTCACCCCTACTGCAGCTCTATCGGGTTTCCAGATAGTCTGAACGGATACATTTGTTCACGATATGTCCAGGGGAAGGATCTGCCTCCATCCAGCAGGTTACATTCGGCTCTGGATGCCACCAAGGCATGGATTAAAGTTCCCTCCAAGTATCATGATCTTCCTGAGAGAGGATGACCGGATTTTACCCGAATCGCTTCATCTGTCTGGTTCTCATTTGTTAATGATATATGAATACACTAAGCCAAGTTAAACTAAATCAGTCCTGTTCCAACGTCTGTGTACATCATCATTATTTGTGTGACATAATGTTGCACCCTCCCAGAAATTCGAGAGCACTGCTTATTAAGCATATTTCCAAATCAATGTTTGTCGCGAATCCTGTATATGTACGTGCTTGTGCGTGCGTGCGTGCGTACATGCGTGCGTGCGTGCGTGCGTGCGTGCGTGCGTGCGTGCGTGCGTGCGTGCGTGCGTGCGTGCGTGCGTGCGTGCGTGCGTGCGTGCGTGCGTGCGTGCACGTGTGTGTGGGGATGACTCGGGCAGATATTTCATCTTTTAAAACACATCACCGTTATCTATATCATAATTATGCAGCGGAATAGTGGCGTGTTGACCGTTCCTTTTGATAGCTATGCTATAGTCGCAACGAGTGGTGAACAACATCGCATTCGCAATGCATCTATATTTACCACGATACCTGGTGCGTTGCACCTCTTTAGAATCCGGTCCAGGTGCACCCAATTTGCAACTCCTTCCCCCTCCTCCCATCTCCCACTCCCAACCATGAAAAACTTAATTGCTATTTGACGATGCTAGACTGTGGTGTGGTAGAGGCGGTTGGGCCGTGGAGGTATATCGTGCGTTAGTGTCAGTATGCTGTGTAGGGGATGGCAAGACCGGGGCTAGTTGGTCGACTGATCCCTGGAATCTTTCATGATTGGCATCACCTCCCCACACAGGCGATGAAGGACACGGGCATCCATCACCTGCGGCTGCTGTACGTGCTCGGCCGGCTCTCCTTCTTCATGTTCCTGCCAGTGTGGATGGTGTTCGACTTGCGCAAGTTTCTGGCCATGGACGAAGTGGTGAGATAGAGGGCAAAGAAGCATGGTTGGGCAAATGATACAGCAGTACGCTATTTGTGTTCCACAATTGAGTTTTGTCAGCCATGCAATTTCTAATTGCCCCTGGTCAACAGAAAATGTTTGGCAGAAACATTATCAGCGAGCGAAGGGTATTAAAGCCCAGGGGGTACTACGAGTTTGGATGTCGCCTGACCCAATCGTGGATCTGCCATTGAGCCAAGTAACTAAACTAGATGCCATGACTTTCATCCTCATCCAAGATCAAAGACCATGGTGACCACAAGTGGACAAGACTGCTATTGTATGCTCATTGACTGCATTGAGTGACGGTGCCTGCAGTGTTGTCAAATTCTCACAGTTTGGTGAAAATTGACACTTAGCACATTTTTTTCTTAGATCGCTTACGATATATTTTCGGCATCCAAGCTGCTCGTCACGTGTTCAGGCATCGAAATATCTAACTGTGGATGGTAAGTCCTATAAATATTGATAGAAAATACTTCCAAAAATTCCATCAAAATGTCACACTGGGTAGGAAATTTCATCATAACACCACGCACGCACGCACGCATGTCTCAAACCAGCCTGAGGGCTGTTCCGGTGCCGAAGACTGCTATAGACCACAACAAACCCCTTTGCCCCATACCGTGTAATGCCTAGCGACTGATATTAGCCAACTAACTTTACAAACAAACACATTCCAAAATATCTGAGCGATTACCATTAGCTACTGAGAATGAAGTGAAACAGGGGCTAACTGGTTGATGTGGAAAAACACATTGCCTATCTAACTGCCACTTAACTTCGGAGCTTACTTATGGATGAAAGAAAACCCGAATATTCAGAAGGCCTTCAATTGAATTGAAGAGGAGCGCATTTTTCTGTTATTCCGTATAAATTTCTTGTTATTTTACGCAGTAAAACAATACAGATGTTCCACTTTAGTCATGCATAAGTCCATGGTAGTGGGCAGCAACAGGCGCGAGAAACGCCTTGCATTCGATTTATCATCTGACAAGTACTTATTTGACAAGTTTGACAAGTTAGTTAAACAGAACGAGAAGTCAGTGTACTTACACGAAGTGGAATGGGTTCTACTACTTTGCCTTTGTGCAAATCGGACTTCAATTTCATTAGAAATAGCATCTCTAATGGTTTGGGGAGTGACTTACGTAGGTGAATCAAGGTGGTGTATGAAGATCTGCTATCTACAGAATACAAGTTTGGCCTGGTCGAGCATATCGGATCTACACGAGTCAGCTGCAACGGGGAGAAATATTGTAAATCTAGCCACAGGGTCGTTGGATAAACTCATGTTAGTTGTCCGAACATGCACCACTGGAATATTCGGCCAAAATGTGAGAGCAAGTTCGAGCATAACCGGGCAATATTTGATTTGATTTTATAACCCACATTTTTTTCTTCTTCATAGGGCATTGTTTTTTTTTAACGCAACACGAAGAGTTCAGACTCATTTGGAAGAAGGAGTGGATGTGTGGATTGGAGGTTGACGACCTTTTTACAGTTTTAATCTGAGCACAGTAATCAAAATATGTGTAGAATGTTAAGCTCTGACTGCACTCTTCCTCCCAATATAATTCCATTTTTTTTAACTTAATTTGATTCCATTCACTAGCGTTTTCCTTACAAATTTCCAGCTAAATATTTTTCATCGATAAAAGAACCACGGATAAAACAATCTGAGCCTTTCGACTGCTCGAAGCATCTGAACCGGCAAATCGCAATCCAGAAACCTGGAATGCTGTACCCGGGTGGAACATTTTGCATGCGCATTTGTGCATGCAAAGTGTTCCTTATTTCATAACTTAGTGCATAGTAATTCCTGCATTCATAACATAATATCTTATCCTTAACTAGTCGCTAGTTTCTTCAAGCTAAGTTAAGACACATTGACCCAATCCCTTGTAATGCAGGGGAAAATATTAGATAAAGTGACTTAATAAACCGCGTGTACTCGATCACAGATGTCTGTCAGGCTTGCCTAATGATGAATAACATAATGTGACGGCCGCTCATTGGCATATAAATAATGAAAACGCACGGAGACTTC
Organism: Imbricaverruca yamaguchii; assembly: GCA_034440575.1. Classification (NCBI taxonomy): domain Eukaryota; kingdom Metazoa; phylum Arthropoda; class Thecostraca; family Neoverrucidae; genus Imbricaverruca; species Imbricaverruca yamaguchii. The sequence continues at coordinate 63,335 of JAOTOL010000630.1, read as the reverse complement.
ACGCATGCATAAATTTAGATAAATATACTACTGCGCAACACACACACACATACATACACACACACACACACACACACACACACACACACACACACACACACACACACAAAACAAAAATTGTCTTTTATGATGCTTCAAAGCAAAATTGAATGCGGAAAACATCCCCTCCAACGCCATATCTATCACTTCCAAAGTTGTATCCCGACCGCCAACTGCGAGCAACCCAGTGACGGCTCATACAAATAAAAGAAGAAGGTACCAGGCGTCGTCACCGAGAAGCCCACGGACAGATGGCAGCCAACTTGAGTATACCGAGATGTCCAACTATCACACCTTCCCTACCTTGCGTTCACCGTCACTATCCAACAAAAACTACAGTGCACACCTTCCTTGACATCTACTTAAATGAATGCCCCGCTGTTAAGTACCGGAGAGGTCGTCCCACCGAAGAAGATATGAGCCGAGAAAAGGCCAGAGTAGCAGCCAGTCAGTACCTAGTAGACCAAGGCTGGTAGTAGACATAGCTGGTATCATAGCGCACAGTCCACTCAGATGTACACGTTCTTATCTTAAGATAGGCCACGATGAGGTTTGGTCATTTAAAGCTGGATGATTTTCCCTGGTGAGAATCAGCTCCAAGATTGTTCTGTCCGGATGATCCCGTGCCCGGCGTATACTGCTGGCTATAAAAGGCAACTCCATTCCCCTACCCACGTCCGTTTTAGGTCTGGTTACAGGGGCTAAAAGTGATCTCCTAGGAGTGTGTTTGGAGTACGGTTTATCATGTATTGTACTCAAGTCGTTAAGCCGTAGCCACATTGGTCGCTTTGTCTCGCCTGTGCATGTAAGGTGGCTGCAATGCGTACCTTCTATTTTTTATACTATATTTTCCCAGAGTTCCAGAATATTGATTGTATTACATTCAGAATATTATGTTCAGGGTAATGATAGATAGTCTTGGATGCGCGAAGCTATTGACTCTTGCAATATTCATTTGACTTACGCTTACTGTGCATGATTGATGTGGCTATCTGTGGTAAGGCGTCTCAATTTGTGTCCATGAGAAATTGTAGCAAACCAATTTTCATAATCTACTAATTTCTTTACACCCTTTTTCGAAAATTTAGGCAAGAAAGCTCCAGTTATTGGTTATTGTTCCAACATAATATGCATTTACCAATTTGGCCATTCCTGATCACTGAATTCATTCATTCAAAGATAGCAGGCAATGTGGGCACTGGGCGGTGCTGTGTGGCCCAAATGGCACCACGAACGTTAGCAGAGGCATCCTTTACTTCTACAGGCTAGCCTTTGATTTTTGTATACCAATATTGTAGGCTTGCATGCGCGCACAACACCGGGTCAGGATAGACTTGGTCACACCTTGTTTTTAAGTAGGTTTTAAGTCTCATTCATGTCCCCTTATAAGCCTTTCATGTGCATGTATCCATTTAGTTCATTATGGAAAAACATCTGCTTTGCCAAATAGATAGTTGGCAGAGTTGGTCGTCCTGAGATTTGGACTTCGTGGGAAGTGCACCAAGTCTTGAGCAAAGTAACCTGAAATTCTGTCTCGAAACTGCTCCCAGAATAATTTCAACATAGTGTAAAAAAAAAACATTTTGGTACGATTCACAATATATTTGGTTGCCAACTTAACTTCCTCTGGAAATGGCAGGGAAGCGTCGCATGAGGACGGATATACCACCCCCACCACCTGGACATCCTTCCGTGATGTTTGCTCAAGCCATAACAAATCACCATGCAGCGATATTCTCAGCAATACGTAGCGTTTTTGAGTATGGATAGTCGCTTCAAACAGTGCTCCACCATATTTGTCTTTGCTATGTATTGTGAGGCACGGCTGTAAACATTTTTTTCGTAGCCTTCGTTTTGTCGGCGCCCTTGCATGTAGGCACAAAACGCCATCGATTATGTCTCCTTGCAGAGGCTACTGCCGTAACTGGCCACGGTTCTTAAATCAAATCCGTGCAAAATATTGCTTAATATTCGCCAAAAAAGCAGTTCATGGCATATTAACGTAAACAGAAGGTTGGCAAATATCTATCAAAAAGCTGCCTTTGTGAACAGCGCCCAATGGTTATCGGAACATGACTGGTCGGTCAGTCGTACGTGTACCGCTCAACATGACTAACGTGGCGGCAGGTGAGCAGCGACAACTGCGTCTACACGCTGCTACTGTTGGCCACTGACGGTTTCCTGAGCTGGATACAGAACCTGGTGGCATTCACCGTACTGCACCTGGTCACACCGCTCACCTACTCTGTATGCAACTCAACAAAGCGCATCTGCGTCATCAGCGTGAGCTTGCTCATGATGCGCAACCCGGTCACTGCTACCAACGTGTTTGGCATGCTCATAGCCATTTGTGGCGTCTTCATGTACAACAAGGTGAGCTCAGTGGTGCTAACATCCGTTTTCAGAACTTGTGCTGGAAAAGCACTGACTTCTATAGTTCGATTTGCTCTTTGTATTTATAACTATATCGACTAGCTTCGGTTCATTTACATGGTCGATCCCTCTGGGACATCTAGCATATTTAGACGGCAACGGGTCACGGAATGATTGCAAACAAGGACCAAGTCCGAGGGAGTCTACCGGCGTGTGTGTTTGTGTAGATACTGTCTATCCACCGTATTCTGCTGAACGGGAAGATTTATCGTCGTGGTATGTTGGTCCGCTAGCCCCAGCTGCTGTGCTCACTGCGTATTATCACTGGTGGCTTCATAACCTCAACGGCTGCGAGCCTGACGACAGAGGCCAATGAATCGCCGCTGGAACTGATGCGTTAAATGTTGGGCTTGCGATATGCGTGTAGACTGCGGCAGTTTCCCACCCATCCCACCTACGACGCAGTTTTCCCTCGGAATTTTGACACTTCTCCAATGGGTAGAATGAGATGGCTGCCATTATGTACACGTATGCAGAACCTTTACCGATATCATCCTGGAACCTGGTTTCGCCTCCAATTGACGTTTTTGTCATTTATGCACAAAGGCCAATTGACGTTTTTGTCATTTAGGCACAAAGAAGACATCCCGTCCGAATTGTGTCGGTTGAGAGCGATTAATTATTTTGATTCTTACCGATCACACAAGGATTTGTACTCATGGTCACAATAGTGCCACAATAGCAGGTTGTGCCCTTGTATGCGGTACTACTGCACGTTCGTTTAGTTTGCCTGTGTATGTGTCGGTTGATAGCTCTGAACTCATTGCGATCGTGAATGCACTGCTATTTATAAAGGTTTCTTAGGACGCTCTATATGTTATCCCATTTGACTTCCTTGGCAACCTTTTGGCACTGAATGCACTTTATCCCTCTGCTAGAGAATCCATCTACTACTTGACATTCTCATACGAATTACTACATTGGAACATGGAAAAATCGTCCGCTTGTACCGAATTCCAAACCAAATCTGGGTGTGGGACATCAAACGCTCGGTCACTGTAGCAACGTAGGCAGCACAGAATCCCCGCCCGCGCATATTCCCGCTTTTTGCTAGTGACCACTTGTCAAGGATTACAAATGCCATACTTGCAAAGTGCTAAGCTAAGTGAATGACTACTTGCAAAGGGCATGGCATAGAGAAAGCAATAATAAGCTACATGCAATCAAGCCACATCTAGAACCTTGGTCGTCATGCCTGTGTAGGTCCAGACAAGAGGTTATACTTCGCAGCATGCGCATCGGGCACACCTACGTTGTCCGTCGCTACCTGCTGTGCGGGGAGGGGAGACCGTGGTGCTCCTGCTGTCTGGAAACACTGGCTACTCTATGTAATACTCACGTGCCAACACTGCACCGGAGCGCCGATTGTTAATGGAATAAACGCGGATCGTTTGGCATATGACGTCATGGGACATCCTGGGAAACAACTCCACACTTCTACATACTGAGAACGTGCTCTGTTGCTTTTCGGCGATTGGCTTTCAAACCACGAACATAAACAGGTGAAAGCTCTGACCAACAGTGAAGCACCAGAATAAATGTTACGGACGATCAATTTTGGTCGAAGTGCCCTAAGGCCCAAATAATTAAATAACCATAAGAAATAATCGGCTAGAACTTCCTTGCATGTGCATGCCGTCTTCAATCAGCAGCTTCAAAAGCTGATACAAAATTGCCTGAAATATCGGGCACGTGATATTGTGTTCTGAAAATATGGCGGCTTTGTATGTTCCGTCAGTATCCTTCCACTAATTTTATCAGGAAAGTGTTTGAAATTTTGACCCATGTTTATCTACTTTTCCACTACACTCGTTTTGCAATGATGATTTTAGCTAAAGAAACAAGTTACTTGTAGCAATTGTTTTACAGCTGAGCATCCCCAGTCATGTTGAGTCAGCATTAAAATATTGGTTTTTCGTTAGATGTGAGATGTCGAAACGAGTCCAGTAAGATGTCGGAATTTCCCATGGAAACGAGGTCGTTTAGAACATCATGAAATCCTTCAAATGAAGTTTTTTGCCCATAGCCTCCTAATGTGTGGATCTTTTTCTTTTATTTTGGGAGACACCTAGTATAGGAGACACCTAGTATACTTATATTAATGATAACTATAAGAATGTCGTACTATCAGCAAATTGTATTGAATAGTAGACCATATCATGAGTAATCTCATTGCTTGAAATCGCGTTAAGTACAAGGTAGTTCTTTATCAAATGGGTTTTTACATGAATACATTTCATCACAAAATTACCTTGTATGAAAAGCATGCAGTGGCTTGTGTACCAATAGACCGAGTATGCACCAGTATACCAAGTTATATTTTTAGGGCTTTGGATTTACTTACAAAATAGTATGTATGCAGTGTTGCTGTGGAGAAAATACCCCCAGACATTCTACATGTTCCCCCACCCCCGCATTAGTAAATTTAGCCAGAGGTTATCAAATATAGAGGTGGCCCACATTCCCTTCCACTTCTTACCATACTGCTTCGCACTTACCTATCTACGATATGAGAAAAGTGCACACAATCATGAGCCCGAAGACCAGACCAATGATACCTAGTCGGGTTTGACCAATCCAAGTTTTAGGATTGGTGTTAATTAAAAAGACCAATAAAATTGCATGCATTTGGAGATCCAGAAAGTTTATTTTTAGTTGCTTCGTATGGAGAAGCAAAAACTAATCGCCACAAATATTCAAACCCTCAGATTTGGAAACCTTAACACCGAAGCATGAGCTTATAAGAGCCTCGTGTCAGGTGGTGTCCAGCCATTGTCCTCGTGGGTGTCAGGGTATTAAGTTGGTTAGTGGTGGGGTCAAATGACCTTTTTAATGGCCAAAGCTGCCCCAGAGCTGTTTGTATTTGGTGTACGCTCAAAATACCAATAGTTAGGCTTCAGCCTGATTGGGCCGTCAATGGCCTCCGTTAGCACATACAAAGTGACTGCCGCCGTGACCATGATTGCCCGGTATAATGCTGCTAGCTTTGCGTAAATTGTGATTGAAGATAATTTGTCATCCAAATCCGACTGCTTGTGGGGAGGGCGTGGCTGAGATACCCTTCCTGGATGCACTAATGAATGCATGGAAATTATGAAGCTGAATAAATATCGCATGAAAGCCCAATCTAAGAGCCTACTGGTCCCGAACAAATGTCTTAGTTGGTCTTTCGGTCCTAACATTTGCTACTTCTCATGCCTGCCAATGTACCTAGGTTACAATATTTTTTGATACGCCACAATGTTGCACATCTCCTTAATCTCACGAATGAATGGGAACTTTTTGTGTGAAATATGGTCCATTGTACCTCGAAAGTGAACTTGACATGGCGAGCTCCTTTCAGAGTCCAATTACCCATAGGTACATGTTTCTGACCATCATTGGGGGCGGGGAAGGAGGGGGCACAATACGTGAAGGCAAAGGAAGGGGATGGGCCCTCCAAGACTCGGTGTGGCGCGTTGTGCAGACGTTTGGAAAATCCCTGAACTCTGAATCCCTGAATCCCTGAATTTGAAGGCTAAAAGAATAACGTCCAGTTTGAAACCGGGATCTCGATATTTTTTTTTTGCGTGGGGGATCACATCACAAGCAGTCGGACTTCGCCAACCTTGGCTCGTACCGACGTTAGACCTGAGGACCCTGGGATCTGGATATATATCCGCCCATGAGACCTGAGGACCCTGGGATCTGGATATATATCCGCCCATGAGACCTGAGGACCCTGGGATCTGGATATATATCCGCCCATGAGACCTGAGGACCCTGGGATCTGGATATATATCCGCCCATGATGCGCACACTTATCTTGATTTGCTTACCACGTGATGACTTGCACTTTGTTCATAATAGGACGGTGTTTGGCTCTTCAAGACGTACGATTTCCAAGAAACACACCTTGGTAATTGAAAGCTTTGCACTGTAATATAGTCAGTGGTGTAGCCTTGTATGCTTTGGGAGGGCACTTTCCCCCACCATAATCTTAGCTTTGAACATGTGACCGTGTGGTGGTATGCCCCCATTCCATTTAGTCCCGCTTATTACTTTTATGCATGATGCCTTCCCAATAATTTTCAGAAACCTACACCTATGGATACAGATCGTAAGGATCTTGTGATAAGTGCAACTGCAATGCGGTCCTTATTGGGAGCGACGGACCAGACACCCACAGTCCCCCATGATTTATCATTGGACGTATTCGTGATGTTGAAATTGGTCCCGTTTGGTCCTGCCAGCCGAATTTGAATTAAGTGTGATGTCATCACGAATTCCCCTCTGGTTGGATTTGCACCGGGAATAGTGAGTGAACAAAGGCCGTCCCACTCACCTCTCCCGGTTGCAAAAGTTGGAAATGCAGTTGGTGAAATTTGAATCACACGGTTTATTCTGAAGCTGGTCCTGTCTAAGAGGTATGCTGTCGAAAGGATGTCAAGCCACACCGTTTCATACAGCGCATCAAGTATTTTGCCACCATAGGCTCGACGAGTTGGCGTTTGGTTTCTTGAAAATTTAGTTGTCGGGGCGGGAGTTTTGGAAGTGGGATATACATTACCACCACTGACGTTACACATAATTGTAGAACATACATTGTTGAACCGGAATGTCAAATGAGTAGTGGTACAGGGATGCGTTACATGCCGACTGAAAAGCACTGCTGCTGCGGGTCTTGCATTCCGACTGGCTGGTTGAGTCGTAGCTGTGACCGGGATACATGAGGTTACAGCGCCACCGCTGCTCAGCGGTTTTGGATCTTGCTATGGGTCTGTTCCCGTGGTTCCACTAACCTCCACAAAGCTCCACTGGTCGTTCCCGTGGCCAACCCAGTGGAGATTTTTCCTCCACCAACCTCCACCAATGGAGCAAAAGCTCCACCAGCCGAGGAGCAGGGTCCAATTGTGATTTGTCAGTGGAGCTCAATCATGGCGCACTTGTTTCATATATTTGCGCGTAAACAACGTCCTCCGTCATATGAATATCATCTGCATGCATCAACTGAACAACAGGATCATCCTTCGCAAAGGAAATATGAAATTACAACTATGAACAATAATCGAAGTAACAGATGCGGACCACATAACATCCTTTTTGTGGACTTTGATCTACGTCATTCGTCCTGAAGGGAAGATGTTACTTTACCGGCGGGATCCGCCACAATCTCCGTGCCGCAACTGCCGCAATGCGGCGCCAATAAGATTCCACTCGAGCACGATCGACGAGGTCGAGCAAGTTGAGATGGAGAAAAGCCAGCATCGGGCAGAAGAGCGTATCGGGACCCAGGTAGCCAGACACCAGATTATATGCTGTACATTAAGAACGTAGGCTGTAACCAACGGCAAAACTGGGCAGACGATGCCTAGTGCTCGACCGAAGGGGAAGAGAGATTGCTTGGTTCATCCTACAGGGGAAAAGAACATCTGTTCTTCCGCAGTCCCTGAGGGCACATATATTGCTAGAAATAAAGACAACTTTGGGACTTTGTATAATAAGTCATACTATATACATTGTGAGATCATCTGGACAAATATTTCAGGAGCAATTTGACCAATAGCATCAGATACAGTGCCAAACACTTCCTTTTTGTCGCGGAATTCAGACCACTGTCAGCTGATTTTTCCACCGGTCGTTCCCGTGGGCAGGTCTCAACTAGCCTCAACTAACCTCCACTGAGTTCCTTCTGGTAGAGCCACGGGAACAGACCCTATGTCGTACTTATGATTGCTGGGGTTTGACTTTTGATCGTGCTTAATTGAATGGTGATAGTGCAATCTCTGACATCACGCCAAGCGAACTATTTCTGGTGCTGCAATCCAGAATCGGGGTTGGCTGGACCTCTGATCCCAGACTGTGAACTGATTATGTGTGACCTCAGCTGTGCATATATGTGACCTCACCGCGGGTACCGGGCGTTAGCCGGACTTTCGCAGTCCGCAGTCACGGCCACGTGCGACCAGGCGATCTCCATGACTGAAACCGATGTGGCCTCGTGGACAAGTTGTAAACGTGCTGACATCCGTCGCTTCGTCGGCAGGCCAAATACGAGGCGAACGTGCGTCGACGGCAGCAGGCGCTTCTGCCGGTGGTAACGCGAGGAAATCCTCTGCTGCGCACGGGAGTCATCGACTGGGCCAACAAGGTCACTCCCGTCTACCAGCCGCTGACACAGTCGTCCTGGCGGAGCGAATCGATGACGCCGCACCACTTCAGCAACGGCTACAGTCGCAGTGTGATGGCAGCATGAGACGGCGCTGGCTGCTGCCGGCCCCAGTGTGGCCACACACTGACCACATCCGTGGACGGTGCTGAGCTGAGGCGCAGCGTGACGGCAGTAGGCGAAAGTATTCTGATACGCGTCGCCGACTAGGTGATGAACAAAAGCTGCCCATCGGCTGAACGGCCTGGCCGTCCTACAAAGGCGAGCTGTGATGTATTAAATTCATGGCGAACTAGTTGCCAGCTTCACTTTGGGTATGGGATGCTGGAAGGGGCGGACTGGTGGTTTCAGTGAAATGATTCGCGGTACAGTTGAATGTAATATTTATGGTAATTTACTGGTAGCATCTGGTAGCGGGGAAATGGTGCTGTGGTCTGGGGGTGTTGCTGTGTCTTCCATGTTGGTATGGATGCGCTAGTTGGGTGTAGTCGCACGATGTTGCGCGGTCATCTGAATAGGATCGGAAGGCTCGAAAGATAGGCTATTCTGCAGCTGACCATGTGCTCATTACTAATATAGTCTTATCGACATACATCTATAGCTCCTAATGAAGCATATGTTTGTTAGACTGCACGTTTTTCTATTGCTCTGGTTGGCTACTTGGGCATGCAAGTGCCTTATTTGGTACCTTCCATCTCCTCACATTGTGGGTAGCAAAAGGAAATATATTTCTTGGGATCGCTAACATTGGGCGCAATGCATTTACACTACGTATTACGTTCGGTGGAATACGCGCATCACATCGGCCGTAGCGACGCTCCAGCGGATAACTCCACCACCGGAGCCTAGTTTTCGGGGATGCCTGATGAAATACCTGACATATGATACTACTCACTCTCCCATGAACACCCTCTGAAAGTCGGAGCTATCTTAGAGCGTCGCGATGCACAGTTTGTGTCTCGTTTGCACATAGTGCTGTCTAGTTGTTGCCCAGACTCTCGCAACATATGTGACTGGTTGCGCTGTCGGAGAGTGTACACTGGCCGTGTACTGTGTGTGGAATACGAGGAGCACGGGTGATTCGGATAAAATATGCTGTTGACGGCATTTGCGTTTGGCCAGTGTGCACGCACTGTCGTTGCGGTCCTTGTCGAACATTTTGGACAAATCCCGGTAATGGCTGTGTACCACAAACTAAGTGCGAACAAAACGTTAAATGTACACCTTCCCACATTCCACAACGGCTTCGACGTTGAGGGCCTTCATGAAGGACCGGACCAACATACCTGAGGAAAATTAACTGAGCTTTATCATGCATCAGGTATCGTGTGATCCAAGTCTTTGTAGAGCGTGTTGCGGGCGGTTAATTTTCAGCCGACATTTGGTTAGGGGCAATTCCCTGCTCGCATGCTGCGGGAGGTAAAACAATTCGAATAGTTTCGTGGAATATGGAAGTTTTATGAACCATTGCACCCTCTGTGAAAGGCCCCAAGAGCACATCATACTCTTTGTGAATAATTTGGGTTGTTTGTAGGTACCAAGTAAGATAGCTGCATAGACAGGTAGCCAACCTGAACAATTTAAAAACAGCACTAAGTCAAACAGAAATGAGTCCTAGCTAAGGCACCGGTCGATGTGTTGTAGTAAAAATTACATATTGGTAATTCGCACATGCTCGGATTTCTATTGGTAGATATCTCGTCTTGTGAGGATTCCAGCCCTTCCAGCAAACCGTGGTGGCTGCAGTACCGTTTTGTCTCGTGCATGCGGCGAGCGGCAAAGCTTTAATTGTTCACGGTTTAGACCAACTGCGCATTCCCTCCATTCTTTTCCTTCCTTCTGGCGGGTCGACACACCCATGACTGGATCTGTGCTCACAGATACTGGTGTGTTCTGGCGGTCGACAGCCGAGTGAAGTAGTGAGTGAGTGAGCGAGCGTGGGCCATGTTGCCGTATATTACCTGGCACTGCTGTGGGGAGTGTGGGTCATGCCGCCGTATATCACCTGGCACTGCGGTAGGGAGTGTGGGCCATGCTGCCGGCTATTGCCAGATACTGCGGTGGGGAGTGTGGGCCATGCCGCCGTATATCACCTGGCACTGCGGTGGGGAGTGTGGGCCATACTGCCGGCTATTGCCAGATACTGCGGTGGGGAGTGTGGGCCATGCCGCCGTATATCACCTGGCACTGCGGTAGGGAGTGTGGGCCATGCTGCCGGCTATTGCCATTCCAGATACTGCGGTGGGGAGTGTGGGCCATGCCGCCGTATATCACCTGGCACTGCGGTGGGGAGTGTGGGCCATACTGCCGGCTATTGCCAGATACTGCGGTGGGGAGTGTGGGCCATGCCGCCGTATATCACCTGGCACTGCGGTGGGGAGTGTGGGCCATGCTGCCGGCTATTGCCAGATACTGCGGTGGGGAGTGTGGGCCATGCCGCCGTATATCACCTGGCACTGCGGTAGGGAGTGTGGGCCATGCTGCCGGCTATTGCCAGATACTGCGGTGACCGCTGTGCCGCCGTGGCGAACGCTGATGACCGTCTGCTTTGTCTTGATCAGTCTACTGCTTACCTTGATCAAGTTTGTCATAACGCAACCTCATCTCGTCTTCCACCGCTGGATTTGTGCTCACAGATACTGTTGTTGTGTTCTGGCGGATCGACACACCCACGGCTGGATCTGTGCTCAGATGATGTTCCTGTGTTCTGGCGGGTCGACACACCCATGGCTGGTCACGGTGCCACGATACCGGCGGAACGACGTGCCTATGGCAACTATTCCAGATCAACTCTGAAGGTTGTCAACCTTTCCAAAGTGTCTTAGGTCTGTGCGCACTGTATTGCCAGGATTGACTGTGATGTTCAGTGTCATGGAATATGTTACGAATATTGGGGAATGTCACGGAAAACAATTTTCCCGTCACGAATGCTGCATTGTACCCTTATGTTTCTCCAGGACTAAGGGCATCTGTCTTTAAGAGTGTCGCATTATGTGTGGTGAATGGTATTTAAATTACGCCTGAATGTGCGCCCAAAGGATATCAAGAGCTTGAAATATAGCAATTGAATATTTTCTCACGATAAACTCTTTACACCTGATTTCCGGTGAATATAATGATCAACATGGTGACACCATTCGATCGCATCCAATATACCATTAGTAGTTTTGAAGCAGCTGCCCCCACCCCCCATTATGGTCCCTACATCACCGGACACCTCGCCCAAATATCTGCCGTCCCAGGGTTAAAGTTGCTACAGCTTCCGGTTAACTACGAACAATATTAGCCTGGTCAGTACGGCGGATGCGTACCCTTCGCATGGCGTGGTGAAGTTGCCGCCAGTCACTCGCTTCTCTCCAAGGTAGGTCAAGATGCGGCAAACGGAATATTGTAGCTCCATCCTTGGAATTTCGGTTACGTGGAACATTTCTGGCTAGCTTTTATGATTGACTTTCAGATCAGGTCTAACAGAACAACGTCTGGATGCAGTCAGTCACCCTGTCTGCCGTATCTGTGGTGCTTTGGTCGGAAATGCCAGTGTGATTTGGTGCTTGATACCATGCAAACTGAAGACTTGGTCTAACATAACACGCCCAGAGGTCAAGGTCATGGATCAGATAAAGGTTATGCACCAGGAAATACATGATCAGTCGTTTAACCTGGTGATTTTCGGATCATTGTACTCGGGATAGGGTCATGATTGACGCTATCGCCAAGCAAAATGCTTTTGCTCTTTTTGAAGAATTAGTGTGAAGGATCCAAGTTCTTTTCATTTTCAAAAATATACTTTTAAAAAAATAGTAGTGTACCGCGACGATCACATGAAAAGTGAAATCAGCGGGACAAATTATCCTGGTTTGGCAATTTACCCCCGAAAGTCTGTACTGCAACCAGTGACGTACCGAGGGGGAGATTTTGCAACTCCCCTGAGAGGGGAGTTGGGACCCCAAGAATCGTGCTGGGGTTCGGGGAAATTGCGATAGGCTACCGAAAAAAAAATGTTTGGACCCACAAATCGTACTGTGGCCCCTAAGTCCCACTCGGGCTCCAAAAAGTCGCACGGGGCCCACGAAAATGACGCTAAGGCGCCTAAATATGGCGTCGGGGGACCCCGAAAGTTGCACATAGGACCGTGAAAATGACATTTTTCCCAGCACCGTTCTGCAATATATATTACTGCAACAACTTTTACGGTTATTCGTGATAAATGTTTTAATGAACATCAAGCACTTGCCTAGATAAAACAGCGGGATTCTGATAAAACCCAACAGGACAACGCAGACACGCCTTACAAGTCGTGCAGACGGGGACAGTGACAGCAAGCTAGCTTTCCCAGGAGTGAGCACAGGAGCTCCTAGAAAAAGAAATTGGAAAAGTACTTTTAACTAGAGCTCCGGTCTCCTGTAGTATTCGCTCATAGAACTGCACAGCAAAATTATTTTCCCGGCACCGTTGAATAATATATATATATTATTACGAAAACGTGCTTGCATCTCATTCTAACTACATTTGCCCCTACTTAACTCTCGCCGGATGTCAGTCCACTTTTGTCGGGCCGAGGTTATTGAAAGCTTCCGGCCCGGCAACTTTCACATAGGATAGTCCCAAACTTACCTTACATTTACATTATAACTGATGAAGCCATCATATGCCAAATTAGGTAGGCACTCGGATTCAAACATCGACACAATCACAGGAAATCGGTGAAGGAAAGTTTGTTTTCTTTCTACCCTGTTTTAAGAATTAATATACAGGAGTATGCATATTGATCACAGTGAAAAGGGGACGGGACGGGTTTGGTCGTCAGCTCTGTATCAGGCTTGAGAACCAGTTTACGAAGTACGCGTGCCAGGTACAGGATGAGTGCCGTTGGCAATCTGCTATAATCTAGAGCTGGTATCTCGTTTCTTCATTTAATTTGCTGAGGCCGCAAAATGTCGTAATTGGCCAATCCAGTGATTCGACGTTTAAATTCGAGAATTTCGCCAGAAAACACGTATATGTATATATATATATATATATATGAACACATCACTCCGGGATCTTTGAACAGAAGCATTCGAACAAAAATGTTCATATTTATTGACATCCCAACATGTTAACACGCGCCCTAGGGGGGGGGGGGGCGAAATCCGCCCACCCCTCCGGTTTTTCGTAGATAACTGCCGATCTTACCGGCCGATATACGCCATTGTTTGTGTACCTGCTTAGAAATGAACGGCACGTTGTTTAAAGGAAGAAAAACGAATATCGACCGAAAATGTTTCGAGTTAGGGGTCGGTAAAGTCCAAAACTTTTATCAGCGTCAGACCACAAATATTGGCGCTGATGCGCTTCCCTAATATTGGCAAAAAGGAAGTTCTTGGCAACACTTCCGACTTGTTTGAAGTATATTGTTATGCTACATTGTTTGAAAGTCATGTCAGGTCACCGAGGTCAAGTCAGGTCAAGTTCATGACAGGTTAACACACGCCCTGGAGGGATGGAGGGCGAAATCCGCCAACCCCTGCGATTTTTCGTACACCACTCCATATTGTACCGGCCGATATACGCCATTTTTCCGTACCTGCTTAAAAATGACCGGCGTATTGGGTACATCAAGACAAATGAAAATCGGCCGAAAAGTTTTTATGTTATGGTCCGTTAAAGTTTTAAAAAAAATCGCAACGCCAGATCACAGAAATCGGCGTTGATACGCTTCCTGTGTGCTGGCAAAAGGGAAGTGTTCTTGACAACACTAAGCGACTTGTTTGATGCATATTGTTATGCTATATAATTTAAAAGTCATGTTAGGTCGGCGAGGTCATCATGATAGGCTAATGGAACCAAACTTGGTCAACTGGAATGTTGTCATAAATGGAAATGACTGTCATGCGAATGATGTCACTGCACGTTACTTCCTGCACATCCGGAAATCTACTGTTTGTCATTGTGTGCCTAAGCGTTTCTATACTTCATTCATGTATTTCACTCCTTTGCGAATCCGATTGCGAGAGCCGCACAGCGGAGCAGTGAAGTGGGCAACCCGGTTCCGGTAACTGGAGCAGGTAATGACCTGATAAAGTGCTCCCATATAGGTGACCTGAGGTTAAATGGCGGATCTGGCATATGTATTGCATCATTAGTAATGTCCAAAGCATCATTAAGTGCAATTTTAGAGCATTTAAACACAATCACAGTGAACCATAACAATGACAAGCCAAGTCACGCAAAACTAGAAAATTTTGTTATTTTGACCTCATTTGACCTTGAAGATATCGACCTAAGGTCACGAAATTTGCACACAATAGAGTTCACTATCGTGCCCATCCACCCTGCGAATTTCGATGCTCTAGCCTTAATGGGAGCCGAGATCTTAAGGGGGGCGGAATCCGCTCCCCCCTCCAGTGCGCGTAAGTTTCAGAGGCCCTCCAGGGCGCGTGTTAAAGTCACGTCAGGTCACGGTGCATAGCTAGGTCGAGTACGATCAAGCTTGAACATCTTCGGAACATCGCCTTTGAAGTATACACAATTGTTTCAAGAACTGGAATAATGATGGAAAATATTTGTAAATTGTGGAGCTTCTGACCTTGTGATCTGTCCTCAAATCACTGATCCGCATAGATTGATCAAATGACCTTTTGAGCAATGGCTAAGTGAACACCGATTGGAAAGTAATTCGAAGCAAAGGCCAGAGCATTTCGGGCCGTTCGTTGACCATCCCAGTCATAGCGCACGACCTAGAGTCGCTGAAACAAACGTCAAATAGCAATTGGCGAGGAACAACACTCTGCATCAGGTGGCATCGTGCAAAATACATACAATTACTGGTCTGACCCGATGTCATCGACCTATGACGTAACCTAACTCTGCTTGGTACGTGCTGTTTATCATTTTCGGCGTGAAGTGTCCTCAAATTAAATTTAGCCCACACAATGTGATAGGAAAACGGAAATTAACGTTGCCTAAAACTAAAACCTTAAATAAAATTTTCAGGGCGGAGGTTGTTCGCCTTGATAAATGGTCAGCATGATGAAAGAAGATCCGCGCCAAGATCTTGCACCTCCTCCGAATAGCGGCAATTCAGATTTTGAGATCATTCATTTTGACCCGTTCCTGGTCAATGATTTTTTTATTATATACTACCTTGGCCCGATATTTTACAAAATGTGCAAAATGTGGATGTATAAGAAGCTATGGAAAATGTTTGTTCAAGTCTACTAATTCGGCCGCCATCACGAAAAAAACCTAAGGGGCCCTAGAGAACCTGGCTAGCGTGACATCGCGAGCAAGACGGCTGTGTGGGTTACTGCCATTTACGGGAGTCAGCTGTTTACTCAGTTTAGTCTTGTACATGGGCATCCTTGTTGGGTATGTCGTATCGATTTATGAGCATCCTCTCATTTTGAAGGTGTTTCATTGGTTCTTGTGGTCATTTCGTCATGAGGATTCGTCTTTTCAATTAGAAGCCACGTGTACCTTCGTATGGACCTGGTATCATTTCCTGATAACTGTAGTTTTGGAAGTCTTTTCTTGCGATCTGGGTTCTCGTTCAAATTAGGATCGACCTGTACAGTTTTAGCGACATCATCTCGCTTTATGTGGCTTCTTCCAAGGGGTATCTCTTTACATCACGAAGCCTTCCAATTACCTTGTGTCTTCTGATACTAGAAGCTCCATTTTTGAAACCCGAAAGAGTTTCCGATGATTTGAAAAGGAGGTACCCATATTTCGGAATTCCTTTTCGGGGCCTTGGATCCAGTGGCGTAGAGGGCAGACAACCATCTTGATTGGTCCGAAAGGGCTTCTCAAGGAGGAGACATAACCGGGGAAACAGAACAAAGTGTGCTCAGTGGGTGCCCCAGACCTGAAGACGTACATCCTGAAGATTGTCCACCTGCCTGTACCAATATTCGGAAATGTCCACCCACCGATAGCATCAGTTCACTGGAAACGAGCTCAACCAACTTCATGTATTGAATTAACGACACTGGCGCGGACCATGGCAGCCAGCCGCGTCCACGTGCCATATCCAGGTAAAATTCGGCAACGGTAGCGTGGATATCTCCCACTCCCGGAGAGTTGCACAGCGACTAACCATCACACAATGGCAGCGGTCAGCCGCTACCCACTGGCGGCGGTACGGCGGTCAGCCGCTACCCACTGGCGGCGGTACGGCGGTCAGCCGCTACCCACTGGCGGCGGTACGGCCGTCAGCCGCTACCCACTGGCGGCGGTACGGCGGTCAGCCGCTACCCACTGGCGGCGGTGCGGCGGTCAGCCGCTACTCACTAGCGGCGGTGCGGCGGTCAGCCGCTACCCACTGGCAGCGGTACGGCGGTCAGCCGCTACCCACGGGCGGTGGTGCGGCAGTCAGCCGCTACCCACTGGCAGCGGTGCGGCGGTCAGCCGCTACTCACTAGCGGCGGTGCGGCGGTCAGCCGCTACCCACTGGCAGCGGTACGGCGGTCAGCCGCTACCCACTGGCGGTGGTGCGGCAGTCAGCCGCTACCCACTGGCGGCGGTGCAGTGGTGCAGTAATCAGCCGTCGCAGACGGATGGCGTCGAATCGCAGTAGTGGCGTCAATGTTCACAAATCGATGCGCAGCTTGCCTTCGTGTTCAGTGAGCCAAGCTATGTCTGACATTGCCTGTTGCACAGCGTGCTCCTCAGCACGATCGGATATCTGCCCAGGGTCAGTCATAACGCATGTAACTTCTTGATTAATCGTGGCTACACCGCACCAAACAGGGCGCTCGTATATGGCAAACACGGTGCACACTTCACGCATACATCACGCACGGTACGTGGAGAGGTGAGGTCACACACGATTCACAGGACACAAGTTTGTCACGTGGTATACAGATCACATGTACTTCTCACACGGTAGACACATGCTACGAGTTTGCCACATTCGGCAGACAGGACATGCATTTATTAAATATGAGACGCAGTAAGGTGTCTTGCAAAACGCCTTTCGCTTTAAAGTTTTGTAGTGAAACTATGACCGACCATAACATCAGTAACCTGAACGATTGATCAATAACACGCACGCACGCACGCGCACACACACAAAAGACAGACAGACAGACAGACAGACAGACAGACAGACAGACAGACAGACAGACAGATAGATAGATAGATAGATAGATAGATAGATAGATAGATAGATAGATAGATAGATAGATAGATAGATAGATAGATAGATAGATAGATAGATAGATAGATAGATAGATAGATAGATAGATAGATAGATAGATAGATAGATAGATAGATAGATAGATAGATAGATAGATAGATAGATAGATAGATAGATAGATAGATAGATAGATAGATAGATAGATAGATAGATAGATAGATAGATAGATAGATAGATAGATAGATAGATAGATATATAGATATATAGATAGATAGATAGATAGATAGATATATATATATATATATATATATATATATATATATATATATATATATATATATATACACATACACATATATAACGCATTCGGCATACTTCGTGCGATTCTGCGGTTTCTGCTAGGCTCCCTATACTTTGCTAATTGCTCCCATAAGATGGTCTTGTGCTATATTTGACGTGCTGAATGCTTCATATGGGGTGAACTGGGGAATGTCGATGGATTCAATTCCAAGATTAGTTCTCTTCTTCCCACAATTTCTGGTAGGAAAGAAATCTGGATCCTCACTGAGCTTTGGTGCACCTCATCCTTATGTTTAAAAAATGATCTCAGATTGCCTGCTGAACCGTTGCCCTGGTTAGATGTTCTTTTCTTACCCCGCTTCGTTATTTCGGCCACTGATGTGGTTAGGACCACAGCGCATTTTCGTTATAGCCCCGGCACGTTTTTGAAACCCCGACGCTTGTTAGTGCTTGGTTATTTTGTGGACCCACGGTGGTATTGAAGGACTGATGTGTTTTCGAAGGTCTCTGCGGAAATGTTTATTTAATGACCGGCGCGCTTTTCTACGAACACGTCGCCTTTCGCGAGGAGAAATTAGTTTGCTTTTGAGGCCCTCATGCTGTTTTTGGGGCCTCGGTTTGTTTGACGACTTGCGGTGTTTTTAGGGCTCCCAGTTTATTCAAGGCGGGCGGGCGGGCGGACGGGAAGATGAATAGTCTGGTCGACTGACAGACGGGTGATTAGTAGACAGACAAACAGACAAGAGATAGATGGGAAGATAACTGAGAAACACAGAGACAGAAATCAAGGCAGGCAAAAATAAGATATATAGACGGACATACATAACAAGAAGCAGAGTGCAGTTAACACTGACCGGTCGGTACTGGATATCTTTGGGCGGATGCTTGAAGTTGGGTCCGAAGTTCACCGTGATGGTGATGCCTCGATACACTGAGACGGCCGGATAATAGTCAGACCTGCGCAACACAAACACACCACCCAGTCAGGCAGTAGTCATTCAGGGCACACCTACAAATAAGAAGGGTCATATGCACTGAATTGCCTCAAGGCTGGACTCAAAGGACTTGCTAAGTATTTTAACTAACATTTCCATGACGATTTCGATATCTTGCTGTACTCGTTTCGATACCTTATAGCTAACGAGAAACCATTATTTTAACACTGCTTGGCTCCCGCACGTTTAATAAGGACTTTCTGCAGACGTGAGTTAAAATAAATAAGGAACATGTCAGGATAGTAAAAGGTCTTGTCACAGTGCTTCGCTCTCACCATCCGTACCAACAGTAGATTCAGCCGGTGTGACCATGTCGGTGTGTATTAATTATAATGAATTTTGCGCTAATACTTTCCATTCTAATTACTTCAGTCCGGGGCATGGACATCGTCATGGATGATTAGTACGGTGGGAGGGTAACAGGGTTTTAACTTGACTTCTTCATACACCGCCATAGACGTAACAGAAACTCTGGCGGACACGTGTCTCCGCCTGCCGTGGCGACGCCCATAGCCAGCAGCAAAATACGGCAAATACTTGGTTACACTGGCCCCGCAGTGCTGTCACAAATCAGCAGAACATGTGGCAGTAACATCGCATCCAGCATCCCGTGTGGCATTCATTCGGTATTACAACCGTGGTACGGCATAGCAGTATCATTGGTAGACATATCGCATATAATGGGATAATTAGTACGATATAATACGATTACCATTGGCATAGAACAGTATTAGGTTAGGTTCACCCAGTTCACCCGTTTTACCCGGGTGAATTCACCTAACCTAATAAAACCTAACCTAATTCACCCGGTTCACGGAAACATAATTGCGAAACTGTCAAAAATAACAAGACTGCTCTTCGAATTGTGTACCGCAGTGCTTTGGAAATTGTCTGTATGCTGATAAGTGTGCTTCGCAAACGCATATTTTGAATTGTTTGTGGACACGGCGCCGTGCGGCGATTGCCCTTCGACAGTCCGGGGTCCACCATGGCGTAGATGCCTTTTCATAGGTTTGTTACTTTTTGAGACTGAGTCTTGTGCTGCTGAGCTGATAGCCGTTAGGATTGTCTCGATCTTACTGGTAGCTGAAGTTGCTACGTTTAGTTCCACCCGTTTCTCGAATTTAGCCCAGTCCGTTCATCCCAAGTTCAAAGATTGTCTGGATAGCTTAGTGTGGTGGATAGGGTCCGTGTTGAGCCTAATTGTGATTGAATAGTAGTCGCTCAACCCGGGAACGTCTGAAACTGACCAGTGATATAGTGAGCTAAGTCGTGGGGTGCAGCACGTTAAGGCAATGCAAGTATCCGATCCTAATAAGGTAGGTTTCAGATGTTATTAGGATCGGTGGCGGCCCCGGCGGCGGCCCCGGTGTTAAGAACAACTAAGTCATGGTCCGAAATAAACTGGTGAATTTCGCGCCCTCTAGTGTCAGTCTGGTCGCTTCCCCAGGAGGGGTGTTCAGCATTAGTCTCCCATAACGAGAACTGGTGGATGGGGCTGAAGCAGCAAGTCGCTCAGCTCCTGTGGTGTGGGGGTTTCAGCTGACGGCGATATGCATTGTGAGATGACTGTGGTTTGACAATGTGCGATTTTGAGGCTGACTGCTACGCAATTCAGGGGAGTATTTTACGTTACTCGACGATGAGGTATGCTGTTTGCAATGAGTATGGCTGCGCCCCATTTTCTGTGGTGGCCGTTTGCGTTGTCGACGTGCCAATTATAATCTGAAATTTTGTTCCAGGTGGAGTCAGAGTATCGAAAGTGAGTTTCTTTGAGCGCAGCTAGTAATGGTTTTTGTTGCAAGAATTCAGATTTGAATTCCATGAATTCAATTCAAATTCAATTCAAATTCCCGGTGTTCCACTGAAGAAAGTCCCATTGACGAACGCGTTTAGTAGCTGTTGAATTCAGAATGTGTCGGAGTATCCTCTCCAGAGTGAAGGAAGACTCGTGTGTGATGCTGTCTGTCGTCGCTATGCGTTACGAGCAGAGCAGGCCGTGAGTGGTAAGATGACCGTCGTCACTGATCGTCGTCTCAAGGCGCTGCCGTGTGCCTCGTGTCTAGGTGACCTGCCACTTTGCACACAAATCACTTTGCATACAAAACAACTTCTACATTCCTACGGTCTACCCTTGGGATGCTAAACACCACGAGCGCATTGCTTTTGATACGATTTGCACTGTGGGCAGTGCTGTGTCCTGTGCCAGCATTCGTCACAAAAGCGCAACATGGAAGTTCTGCCTACGCTACGCCTGCCTACCTAAGTTTCTTAACTCGCACCGTCTTGGGGGTCTTCAACCCCCCCCTCCGGTTTTCTTTCGCGGATAGGGAAAGAACGGCGCGACAGCGCGCCGAAATTTTCCATACTTTTTCCAACATCAACTTGGCATGTTGTCTCAAACTTTTTAAGTCAGGTCATCTAGAGTCAACGAGTTAGTCTAGCTCAAGTGGGGTCGCCTCCAAAAAAGTTCAACCAATCATCACGCTTTAACGGAGAGATATTTTAATGAAACTTTCAGTGTTTTCATATCCTTATGGATGTAAGAAAATGTACGATAGGTTTTTTTCTCTCATTTTTCCCGTTTTTGATTACTTCTTACTTTCTAATATTTGCCTGTTATAGTTCGAATCGAAGATTCTAGCTAAAGAAAGCGTTTTGTATTACGCAAGTTGAGTTCAAACGTTTTTCGGTCCACTCTACCCATTAGAAAAGGAAAATTAAGAAAACTTAAAAACTCGAAATTTTTAAATTTCAAGAAAGTAAAATGTTGATTTCTTGGTAGCCCCCCAAAATTGTATGGTTATGGTCAATTTCGCTGTCCTTTACTCAATCCAATTTTTTCTTTCTCAAATATCCCACAAAATGAACTCCCAGAGCCAAAAACATGATGTAATCTAGCCCCCTAGTGACGTCACTTTTGGGGGGATAATTTTCTGTGGGTGGCGTCGGACCCTACTCATGGAGCGCGTTCGGATGATACCTCATCCGAACGATTAGTTTGGATTTTAGAGGGGGTTCCTATCACCCCTCCCCTCCCCTCCCCCGATACGGCGTGCGAGGATCTGATCGGAGAGACCTCTTAACCCGAGGGTTAAGAAGCATGAATTTAGCGCCTGGAACCCTGTGAGCGGTCCTGGGGATTTTGATCCGGTGCTGTTACTGGGAGGTCTCGCCTCGATACATAGCGAAGGGACGATGCTTTGGCCCAAGTACTTCCAGACATGCATCAAGATACCGGCGATAGTCAAGGAAGCTATACGGAAACACAACGGGCAGGATGCAGGTTGTGCATTCTCCTTCGACAATTTGGTCTTCCTGCATTTAGGATTTGAGCGATTTTATATCGATCCCACAATGCGCAGGAGCTATTTTAGACGCTCTGCGCTCTGCAGCATGCTCCGCACCACACACATACACGGCCTGTAGCTTACCCCTAGTGGTCTTCTACTACCACGTTTGCCTACCCGTAGAGGTTGTGGAACGTGTGACCCTGGAGCTTGCCGTTGCGGTAGAACGAGATGTGGGCACCCGTCACCTGCTTGAGCTTTTCCACGGTGCCGGCCATATCGTCCTTCTCCTCGAAGTACAGGTGTGATTTGGACTTGATGAGTGGCTGAAGGCATTACACTGGATCACATGTAATGCCTTGATGAATGGCTGAAGACATTACACTGGCTAACATGCAATGCACACTCTAAAAATCGCAACACTTGACCAAACAGCGCGTCCATCAGCAGACGGCACTACTGCACCAACTGATGCACAGCCCAACAAAGAGGATACACTTCAGCAGGAACACAGCCACAACAACACAATAGGCGGTTTGACTCATCCATTAGCGAGAAGTAATCGTCATGACACCCCAATGGCGCTGTCAGGCCATAATAAGTACGTTGATTTTAAGGTTTTTAGTACCGGAGTCCTTAACATTGATACCGGAGGTTTTTTTAACCAATTTATTATATGAGTAAACAAAGTAGGTTCAGTTACATGATACAAATGTTTGGACTAGTAATAGCTTATTTATGCACAAACCCTGCAAATGTACACCTACATCCACGCCTGGGACATCTAGTTGGAAATCTGGAAGTCAGACCAAGTGAGCCTGACTTCGGAAGTAAACTCCATGACGACAGCTGTTTGTCGAAATTAGCGGTCTTCAAATGCCAAATTTGTCGAGCACTCGACCCCTTTGATGAATATCGTCAGCCAGCTTCAACTACGGTTAGTGATTGACCCCTTATGATGGCTATGACGAAATATAATCCACGTTTGGTTGGCTATTGGTTTTACGACACATCGACCGTTCAGTCATATAGTGTCGCCAATCTCTCACGCCGATTGGTGCGGGCGAACAGATGAGACTCGAACCTACAACCTTTCGATTGTGAGGCGGAAAATTTACCCCTAGACTATTCGTCCCCCGTTAATCCACGTTTAAAGAACAACGTCATTAGTTGTGCTCCAATTGCATCATTTACGGCAGAAATATGTCCGACAAGCCAACAAACAAGTTCGTCTCAGATGTGCACATTCTGGACGTGTTGCGGTCTTTCAGGTGCTATAAACAATTCGTTCTTTGTCCTTTCTTCCCAGTATGATATTCGCAGGCAAGGATCGTTCTCCCCCTCCAGTAGGGGGTATTCAGCTAGTCGTACAGCGAAACTTAAAACGGAGCCTCGTATGGTGCGGCACAGTGGACGCGATTAGAACGGTAAACAACCCGCTTCTAAAGTCGTGGCTATTGGCGGTTGTTGGTCTTACGACGCGTCGACCGCTGAGTCATGAGCGTCGCCTATCTCTCACGCCAATTGGTTTCGGGCGAAGAGTGGAGACAGATGAGGCTCGAGCCCACAATCTTTCGATTGTGAAACGGGAAACTTACCCCTAGACTACTCGTCCCCGCTTCCAAAGTGAAGATAATTAAATATTTTTTGGACCGTCAAGATATAATCGTAGCATTCCCGACATAATGTATTTCCATATTTATTCATAACGCAGTTAATTCACAGCCATAAAAGAAAACGTAAAAGGAAAAAAATCATCCACAAGATACCTACTGCCACTTCGTCACCAATGCTGCATACTTGGTGGTAATACAACGAAACTTTATGCCATATCGGACAATTCCAAACTCTCGGCCATATTGCCAAATGCGGCCAGATTCGGTGGTTGTTTCTGTGAATCGAGTGCTTTATTTTCAAACAGTGGTGCTATTTGAATATGTTGGCTGAGTTTTATATTACATTTATCAGTTTATAGTTAAAATGGCATGCCCTTCATACAAGACGAAGGCATCGAGATTGGATCCCGGTGCTTATTGGCCGTTTTGAAACTGGCTAATGTTGACTGAGGGTGCAACGACTCCGAAGTGAATGTTCAATTTAAACTTGATAGCAGTCGTGGAAGAGTGCCCAGTTGAAAGACATACATGGCAGGCAGTCTGCAAAGGATTGCGGCCCCGGACGTACCTTGTCCTTGTAGCTTTCCGGCAGGCAAGCAGGTACGACGGACTCGGGCAGGTTAATGAGGATGCCCAGCACGTCGTCCTGCTGGTAGCCGACGCTCAGGTGGCGCCCGCGAGCGTCGTGGAACACTGTGCCTTTCCTGGCAACAACAGCACAATCATTGATCAATTCATCAGAAGAGATACCAAGGGCGCTAAAGGACCAAACCTGGTTGATGCGCCCTAAAACTCAAATAACCAACCAACCAGCCATCAGAAGAGCTACCGCGGTGGAACAGCCCCGCCGCCGCCAACGTTCATATCATTACAACGTCACGAACTGCCACTGTACGGGTTAGCTCCCGATACAGGAGTTACGCCTCACAGCTGAAACTAGTCGCGCGACTGGTTGCGACATCTATTTTATATGGAACGGTGTTGAAACTGGCGGTGGCGGTGGCGGTGGCGCTGGCGGTGGCGGCGACGGCGACGGCGTCGGAGTGTGGTGGTGGTGGTGGTGGTGGTGGTGGTGGTGGTGGTGGTGGTGGTGGTGGTGGTGGTGGTGGTGGTGGTGGTGGTGGTGGTGGTGGTGGTGGTGGTGGTGGTGGTGGTGGTGGTGGTGGTGGTGGTGGTGGTGGTGGTGGTGGTGGTGGTGGTGGTGGTGGTGGTGGTGGTGGTGGTGGTGGTGGTGATGGTGGTGGTGGTGGTGAGGGGGGAATTGCGCGCCCCAATCATCCGGCACCCATCCTATCGGTGATGGGACAGACTAAGAGTACCACATTCGTCAGACTAAGAGTCACTAAGAGTACCACATTTTATCCTAACGCTCCCATTCCAATGTCCATCCGACCTCAATATCCACGTGCTTCATCTGGCCCTGCAACACCAATTGTCACTACTATGAGAAGGTAGGACAACTTCCCCGGTCCTGCCATCCAGCTATGTTTTATCGCGGTATTCGCGCCCATTCGGCTTGCCCCCGGGGTTGATGGAGTCCTGGAGGCTGGGGTCCCCCGTCGCACGGTGCTAACTGTGACGGGGGAGACCAACACGCCTCTTTGGCCCCGATATCCCGGAGGGGCGGGCGGGCCCGTAGGGCCCCACATAGGCCAAGTGGCTGGTCAACTCGGCCGGGGCCATGGGATTCTTCCCAGTGTCTGCCGGGCCGGCCGACTGGGGTCAAGGGGTGGGCGGCGCTGTTAGTGCGGTCGGGGTGGTGAGTCTCTCTCCCGGCCGGGCGAAGGCGTCGCCTGCTCAGGATAGCTCTTCGGCCGCCTGACGTCCTTCCGTCCGCGGGAAGCAGGCGTCCCCCCGTATGGTCCGTATGTGGTGGGGCGTCACGAGGAGCCGAACACCAAGCACACTGCACGGCATCTACAACAACCGAAAATATCCCTGGTCACTTTCGTGATGGTCAGACCAACCACCACGTACGCCGAGATCGGAGCTTCCTTTCGGATTGTACCCCGTACCTCATGCTAGTTTTCCAAGGAATTAGCAAGTCTTGCGTCTCCGTTTCTCTTCCAAAAGCGGGATGGATGTGACAGGTACAGTAAGGTTATCAGATTCGAAAAGCTGAAGGACGGTGCTCTAGAGGTCGAACCTGCGGTGGGAGAGCAGGCGGATACGGCTCTGCGATCATCTCAGTTGATGTATGGGGTGCGGAAGAATGGAAAAATGGAGGACGAAACAATTGCAATCACCGTAGAACACCATAGTAAAAAACAAACAAAGAACACCTAGCGTGGAGTGATACACTGATTTGGCCTGAGAGATGCTACGGAGAATGAGATCGCGCATGGGTTGTCAATTTGAGGGGTTGTTGCCGCCAGAAAAATGACAGTAAGGAGAGGTGGACTATATTTTGACCAACGACGTTATTTCAACTTTCAACACAACGGATCCTCCCTCAGAGATCAGAGTGGGGTACGTGCGTGTGAGTGAGGACATTTCTTCCAAACCCAATGCGTTGCTTCAGACGCCAAAGATTCGGCCACACCACTCAATTTTGTTGTGGCCGCCAAGCGTGCAGCAGATATGCCTCCCATAACCACTCGAGTGAGCAGTGCTCTTCTGAGCACCCCTTTGTGCGAACTGCGATGCAGGACAGGTCCCCCATACGCCGGATGACCGTGCGTGTCCAAATTACATTACGGATAATGCAATTATCTGACTGAAGCGCAAAATAATAAGCACACAATCGCACAAATTATTGTATAGAGACCATGGCGCTCTATGAAAGGTCGCACCTAAAAATATCGTACTCTTCAAGAACCAAAACTAGCATACCAACCACATCAAACGAACAACCCGACAACGCGTGCGCGTTGATTGCGCAACTCGCGGCTCTTCGGGTTCTTGGGGTGCCACTCGCCTCGCGTGCGAGGAATAGGCAGTCCACTGAAAAGGACGACAGAACGACGGAAGCCCCACCCACCACAAACGATTGCGCGGAAGATTCTTTACAGGCCTTCCTCGGTCAACTCCTGACGGTGAGGAGTGGATCCAAGCTCATCGGCTTACGTGCCCAAGACCTGGATTACGGAGCTTAAGTGGATCCAAGCTCGGCTCTATCCTCTCCTCCCAAACCCAGTTCATCCCCGTCTACCACTTCTACCAATACCTCATCATCACCCAAACATATGCCTACTCCTCCCAAAGCCACCCTCGTTAGCTCAATCCTTCTACTCATCTCGGAAGGGGACGGTATCGCCTCCTGCCGCGACACGGTAGTACAACCCCGGCAACTCGGCGATCGCAGATGACCGGGGTTTGACCAGGAGCTCCCGAAATGGGAGCATCGGGTCGAGTAAGTTGTGACGGGCTGAGTGACACCTCGCTTAGCGTGCAGCCTGCCGGCCCGTCACAGGACAATGGCCTGCACGAATCCCTACCCGGGACCTTTCGGGCCCTCCCCGTGACAGTTCCTGGACATGTGATGGGACCACTTCTAGTTCTCCTCACGAGAGCCAGATAAGCGTTTCCCCTATTGCTGGACGCAAGAGGGCATCACCCTGGGCAATTTCGCTACCGGGCGGTGGAGTCCTAGAAACCGTCAGCGAGCGCAGCCAGGGCCCACGAAGGATAGGATCCACAAGTGGATCCTAATCAGCTCATTGCACTAGTCATTCATGTGATATATTTTGTTATTGAACTCTGAAACTTGGATGTCCTTCGGCAGGACAAGTTTGTACGCATAGACAGACTTGCCACTTTGAAATTCCAAGACAAATTATGAAATTAGAATTCCCATGTGACCTCTACATCAAGCGATTTACAATGGAACCGTAGAACCGTCGAACTAGCATCATGGACCTCCAGATGGTTTTAAATCTGCACGTTCCTGTGGCGGCGGGAGGTTGTGACTTTACAACGCACTCGGCAGCAGAGGTCATATGGCGTCACCTACCTTTCACCCTGGCAGGAAGGGCGGCGCCGCGGGTAATCGAACCCCGTACCTCTGGCTTGCCAAACGCTCATCTTAACCACTGAGCTACCGACGCCCCGCCCTGTGGCGATGTGTCCAGGAAACCAAGCTTTCACCTGACTACACGGTGTAGTTGAGTGGACACTCGATATTTCGGAAGGATGTGGCGACTGATGCTGTGGCATACGGTGAAGTGTTGCTGGCGATCCACAACAGCGTCCCCATGCGGGAGTTAACCCTGCGTACTACACTCCAGGCGGTTGCCGCTCAGGTGCTTTTTGGCCACCGAACTTGCCAACTTGGTGCCTGAACTGCCTCCACCGGTCTTGCTTTTGGGCGATTTTAACGTTCACCACACGTTGTGGGAATGCAACGATATCAACACACATGGTCGCCATCTGGAATTTCTAATCATTAACGAAATGCTCTGCAATTAAAATGCAGGGACATAAACACAATTATCCACACCCAAGGGAAGCACTTCCACCTTATACTTCAGCCTTGTCAGCCTACAACCAACTGAGTACGTCAAGTGGACGGTGAACTCCGATCCATTGGGGAGAGATCATTTCCCAATCTGGTTAAGTTACATGGACGGCTCAATTTTAGACCCGAGCCCGCAGCGATGGAATTTTAAGAGAGCGGACTGGGGTAGATTTCACGAGAAAGATTCGAACCAAGGTCTCTACCACTACCAGTGACCGAATTCACTGCACTTCTGCTGAAATGTGCCTACTCAAGTATCACCAGAACCTCTGGATGTCATCGACGCATCCATGTGCCGTGGTGGATGGAAGAATGCCGTGACGCTATTCGTGCTTGAAGACGCGCGTTTCGAGCCTTTCATCGCAACAGCACCACTGTCAACTTAATGGAGTTTAGGCGTGTTCGGGCCCTCGCGAGGCGCACTATGTGGGAGGCCAAGCGTGTTTCATGGAGTGAATATGTTAGCTAACACAATCGATCTTCGCCAGCCTCATTTGTATGGTTTCGCATCAAGAGTATCTCTGGTCGATTCAATGCAGACCCGCTTCCCACGTTGACGGTTGGTAGCCATGAGATGTCTAACCCTACTGATGCGGCCAACGAGAATGGACGTGCTCTGTCAGGCGTAAGCCGCACCGGTAAAACGATCCACAAATTATGCGCCACAAACCCCGCTGTGAATCGACTTCGATGGACTTCTCCACTCCAGAGCACCTGTCGTACAACCGTTGCTTTACCCGGGCTGAGATAGAACCACCAATTAACTCGTTGCGTAGTGTTGCCGAAGGACCCGATGGATGCACAATGTGCTGCTGAGACATCTGCCTTCCTTTGTGGTCGCGGAGCCTTTATGTACTTTTAACCACATATGGACGAATGGCGAGTACCTCCATCGTGGAGCAAAGCTACAGTGATCCCGCTCTTGAAACCTGGGAAACGCGGTTTAAACCCCTTAGATCATCGCCCAATCTCTCTGACGTCTGCATTAGGTAAACCAACGGGAGACTTGTGAATTGACGCATGTCCTGGTTTTTGGAAGAAAAAAACCATGACATTTTGGTAAACACGCAGTGCCGTTTCCGCAAGAACAGGAGTACCATTGAACACATTTTAAACCTGGACACCGAAGTACGCCTCGCTTTTAACAAGCGCCCTGTGGGGCCTCGGAAAAATACGCGCACTGGAGGGGGCGGATTCCGCCCCCTAAGATCTCGGCTCCTAGTGAGGCTAGAGCAACGAAATTCGCAGGGTAGATGGGCACGATAGTGAACTCTATTGTGAACAAATTTCATGGCCTTGGGTCAATATCTTCAAGATCAAATGAGGTCAAAATAGCAAAGTTTTCTTGCTTTGCGTGGATTGGCCTGTCAATGTCATGGATCGCTGTGATTGTGTTTAAATGCTCCAAAATTGGAATTAATGATGTTTTTGACATTACTAATGATGCAATGCAGATGCCAGATCCGCCATTTGACCTCAGGTCACCTATATAGGAGCACTTTAGCAGGTCATTACCCGTTCCAGTTACCGGGACCGGGCTGCTCACCCGACTGCTCCGTTGGACGGTTCGGCACAATCGGTTTCGCAAAGAAAGGAGTGAAATACGTGAATAAAGTAAGGAAACGCTTCGGCACACAATGACAAACAGTAGATTTCGGGATGTGCAGGGAGTAACATGTAAACTGACATCAATGGCATGACAGTCATTTGCATTTTTGACAACATTCCAGTTGACCAAGTTTGGTTCTACTAGCCTGTCATGAACTTGACTTGACTTGACCTCGGCGACCTAACATGACGTTGAAATTACACAGCATAACAAAATGCATCAAACAAGTCGCTAGTGTTGTCAAGAACAGTTCCCTTTTGCCAATGTACGGAAGCGCGTCAACGCCGACTTTTGTGGTCTGGCGCTGCGAATTGTCTTTAATTTAACGTCCCCTAACTTGAAAGTTATGGGCCGATTTTAATTTTTCTTACTTTAAACAATGCGCCGATGATTTCCAAGTAGGTACCGAAAAAATGGCGTATATTAGCCGGTACAATATGGAGTTATGTACGACGAATCGGAGTTATGGGCTGTATAATTTCCCAGTTTGCCAATTTATGGTGTGTATATTGAAGCACCAAGTAATGGAGTATATACATTTTATAAATAACGAAGTGTATACATTTGGAAAAATGCGGTGATGTTTCCTGGAAATAAGAATAAAAACCCGGGGCCTTGGTAGCTTAGATGGTGGAGCGTGGGACTCGAATCTCGCGTCCGGCAGCATTTGCAGAGTCCACCCACAACCAATCGGTGTGATAGGTTGGCGACGCTATACAACCTTGCGGTTGAATGCGTCGTAAAATAATCCGACTATTCTTCTTCTTCAAAAATAAAACGCCTTCAAGTCATTTGTTCGGTTCCTATCCTAGTGTCTCACAGACAACCAGATGGGGTCCACCACACGTCGTCTGAAGTCATCCACGTTACGTGAATGACTTATAAGGAAACTTCCTGAGCAATGGTAGAGAAAATGATCACAAAAGTATACTTAATCGATGTCAACCAAGTTTAAATATCAATACCTGTCACTCCTGACATACTAACACAGCACACCTAATGCAAATTCACAACATACCTCGAGCGCAGGATGTTCGTGCACCGACTAACCTATGAGAGTGTCTAAAGTGTTACTTCGGGATATGGGTTTCGGAATATATAATGGTTTAAGGAAAGTTATACTAAGACAATCCGTCTAAAATCTTTCATTCTCTCGACCATTATATTTTTTTTTCAAATGAGAAAGCTGAAACAACATCATTGAAGTCAATTCTTATTAATATTAAATGTATTTCGATGCACTTTTTAGTTCATGTTTGGAATGTTTAGTTGCAGCAAGGAATGACTTGGAAGGATGAAAAGCGACTAGACGAGAGGGTAAATTGCCGCTGTAAAACAGACTATCGTCACGGACGAGCGGAAATTAGCGTCCCATTTCGCACCATGATCGACCGGTACAATCTGGAGTTATCTACGAAAAACCGGAGGGGTGGGCGGATTTCGCCCCCGTCCAGGGCGCGTGTTAAGAGGGAGCGACATATAGGCGCCGTGTACTTTGACATCGAAATGACCTACGACACCACGTGGCGTAGGGGAATGCTGTTGAAGATACACAAGCATGGGATCCGAGGACAACTTGAAACCTTTCTACAGAACTTAGCAAATTGCTGTTTTCGTGTACGAGTCGGCAACTGCCTCTTGGACTGGTTTGTCCAACAGAGCGGAGTTCCACAGGGAGTGTCTTGAGTGTGATCCTTTTCGGGGTGATGCTCAGCGATATTGTTAACTCGCTACCTGTGACCGTTGGGCGATCCATATATGTTGACTATTGCGCCATACCGTCATGTGCTTCACGCACACCGACGATGGAGCGATAGCTACAGCTAGTCGTCAGATGTTTGGAGAAGTGGAGAAATACGATCGGATTCTGCTTATCTACAGCGAAGACCGCTGCCGTACACTTCTGTCGCCACTGCCTATGTTCCAACATGGAAGTCCCACTGCATGGGCAGGCGATACCGGTGCAACCGGTAGTCAGATTTCTGGGGGTGCAATTTGATACACGCTAGGCATACCAACATCTTAAAACCCTGCGAGATATGTGTTGGTTGGTCACTGCTTTTACAACACATCCGACAGTTGAGTCATGTAGCGTCGCCAGCCTCTCACGCCGATTGGTCGCGGGCGAAGAGTAGCGACAGGTGAGACTCGAACCCACAACCTTCCGATTGTGATACGAGCAACTTACCCCTAGACTACACGTCCCCTACGAGATAAGTGTGCAAATACCTTGAATATCTCAAAATGTGTGGCTTGTGCGACCTATGGAGCAGACCGGGCATCGCCGCTCCTGCTATACCGATC
Source organism: Imbricaverruca yamaguchii (assembly GCA_034440575.1). Classification (NCBI taxonomy): domain Eukaryota; kingdom Metazoa; phylum Arthropoda; class Thecostraca; family Neoverrucidae; genus Imbricaverruca; species Imbricaverruca yamaguchii. The sequence continues at coordinate 31,027 of JAOTOL010000630.1, read as the reverse complement.
GTTCGTTCAATCAAAGCTCAAAGTTCTACTACGTGTGTTTTATGTACAACAGAGCTTGTTTGACGAGCAAACGCACCCTGGATACAGTCCACCACTCTGCCCTTCGTATCATCACGAGGGCATTTCCTACTTCTCAAACGGTGAGTCTCCTTGCGGAAGTTCAAGAGTTTGCACCCTCCCTGTGGCGTGAATAGCTTGGAATGCGATATGCCTGTAAACTACGCCAATACCCGGACCACCCAGCTTACGTCCATGTGTTTTCCAACCGCATACTAGCCTGCTCTCAAACGAACGCCCAATGAGAGCCGTCCCGTACGGAGTGGGAATATGGCGACTTTTTCTGAGAGCGGCCTCCAGCAACATGGAATTCGACGGACGGAATGTATTCCAACGCCTCCCTGGAAACTGATAACACCGGAAGGGGACACATCCATGGCCTGCACAAAGAAAGCCGATACTACACCGCGTGAATTCAGAGCACTTGTCATAGAGCACATTTAATGTTGCATTGGATCTGTTGCAACATATACCGATGGATCCAGAACGGAGAACGGCAGCTCTTATACTACAGGCACTGTGGTTAGAAGGTTTTCTCTTCCAGGACATGCTTCTGTGTATTCTTCAGAGCTTATTGTCATTTTGAAAGCTCGGTTTCATGGGAGTATCAGAGGACAAACTTCGCATTACTTTGACGAATTACTTAAGTAGCCTTTTAGCGATGAGGACACAATCCATCAAATCTCATTTTACAGGACTTTTTAACTCGTCTTACCGGTTTGTAGTAATAAGAGTGGTGCTGTGTTGGACCCCGAGCCACATGGGCATCTCTTGAAACGACCTAACTGATTCTGCTGCAAAACGTACGTCCCTGGCTACATGCTCACAAACTCCACTGCTGCTGCCCGTGACTACTTCCGAACCATTTCTGCCTCTGTGCTCACAAAGTGGCAAGGTTCCTGGAACGCACAACCTGATAATAAGCTGAACACCATCAAACAACGCCTCGGAAAATGGGGTTCGTGCTTGCATAGGAAGAGGCGAGACGAAGTAGCACTGTGTCGCTTGAAAATTTGGTATATATATATGCTACTCACTTTTACTGGTAATTATAAACCACGCTGCACCAAATGTCACGCCAGCTTATCTGTGCGTTATATCCTGCTTTCCTGCCTCGGCTACGAGGAGCGTAGACGTCACTTTGGACGTGTTCAGTGATAGTTCCTCAGTAAGTTTTACGCGACGATTCGGATTTTATTCGATCGGGGTGACTTGTTTTCATTGTCACGCCGAAGTATCACTTTTAGTAATATATGCACAACGCTGAAAATGTTGAATGTTGCCATACTGCATTGTATGCACCGTTCGTTACATTTAATAATATTCTGCAAGCTTGTCTAGCTAGCATATACAATATATCGACGTGAAAATAAGTTATATTCTTATAACAAATGAAGTCGATGCGCCTTAAAGCCCTAATAACTAACTGACAACGACAACATATATGGAGGAGATTGGTGCAAGGGGCACAAAGCCTCAAATCTATACACCTACATAATTCCAACTCTTAAACACGCTTACACACTGACACTCGCAAGCGCGCACACACAGAAGCATGCACTCCACCATTGTACGGACGGATGTGCACCGCTGCGACTGAAGTAGAAGAACAAAACGGATCCACGTACCAATACTTTGCAATGCATGCGCATATATATATATATATATATATATATATATATATATATATATATATATATATATATATATATCCATATATATATATATATATATATATATATATATTCCCTTTGGAATTTGAACTGTTTTCGCGAAGAAGCAAGTTTTGAAAACAACGTACTACTTGCCGCCCGTCGTCCACCCTCAGGTTGGAGCCATACACCAGGAATTCCACTTGCTTTAATCGTAGTAGGGAACTTAAATCTAGGTGTAATATTTCCGATAAGCGTGCTAGGAAGAAAGGCTCCATCAATGTAGACTTTGCGGCCTGGGTGTGTGTGTGTGAGGTCTTGCGGTGTTTTTGAGGGCTCCCGATGTATTTATGGCGTGCGGGCGGGCAGGCGGGCGGACAAAACGGGAACATGGACAGATTGGTCGACTGCCAGACACGAGTTTGAACTTCCAAACTAATGGCACTGAACACAATTTGTCGGTATCTAAGGTTAAAAATGGATACCGGATTTAGGCTTAGCATTCAAATTAACTCCAAATTAACTCATATGCCAAAACAGGTCATCTACGGTCAGGTTGCATTAATAACCTAGAATGACCTTGAAAAGGCCAGCGATGTATGTGAACACGTCACGCTCTACAGTTTCACGCATGCCAAGAACACACACGGACGTATGCAGCATCACTTTGTCGAAGGGAAGCCAAAATTGCAGGCATCTAGCGAAAGTTTGGATCACGGTTTTTGGGGCCAGTTCAAAGCAGAGCTGGAAGTGGCCTTTATTGGAACTTTTGGCATCCAAAGAATTATACACTCCGGAAAAAAATACAATCCTTGCATTCCCGGATGAAGACATGCTTAGCTAGCAAGACAGCAAGATGTCATTGTACAATAGTGATAACTTAGATGGAGAGGAAGATTCAGTCATACTGGGTCCCCTACCACATAAACTTTCCAGTATAATTGAGGATAATGCACATTTGTTATTTCAGATCATCTGCAGGCACATTCCAAGAGGAGGCAGGAGTGGAGCCGAACATGAGATGCCGGCCAGTTTGGAAGAACATCAGCTTGCTAGCATGTACAAGTACCACAGGTGTCAACAGATGACAAAATGTGGATCACTGCAGTCGGAATGTGATATTAATGCTACTGAACATTCAATATTTCGTAATATTCCGTCTTCCATATCATTTCATTTGTGCATGTGTGATTGTCTGGTGAAGTGCAGGTGAATTAATAAACAGCCACAAATGCCTTCGTGTGTATGTTGACCATTTGTGGGAAAAAACCCTCAGAACAGAGTCCAGATGTGCCCAGAAGAATGTATGGATGAACACCAAGGGCTAGAGTGGCATCCACACAACTGGTAAGCCACAAAGGGTAGCACTTCCCCCAAATCCCCAAAATACTGGTGGATATGAGCCATGTTTTGCCACGGCATAGGAATTTTCATGGGCATTACTACTTTTCCACACAAGTTTTACACACATTTTACCTCCATGAAGCATACAAAGGTATTAGGTTTGGCTAAGTTATGCTAGATTAGTTTTTTTTTTGTAAGTTAGCCATTTATCAAATTCCTTTGGAGATCATTCAGGATTACAAAGTCTTCGAATTAAAAAAACAACACTCAGGCTAGCATAGGCTGTTTGGTTAGAATAGGCCTTTTAGTTTTAATTTCTTAAAGGTAAAAATTGGTTCGAAAATTTCCGTTAGAACGGCTTTCTTGCATCCAGTTAGGCTACAGCTTTTTTTTCGTAATTTTTGACATTACATTTCATGGTATATTTCCCAACCAAACCCGAGCCACTATTTTATGTCATTTTGCTATCCAACTGCACTTGCCAAAAAATGTGTGGCCACATCATGTAGGTATACCTACATTATGAACGCAAAGTCACAAAGTCAATGTGCACTGAAGAGACCAAATCCCCGTTTTGAAAGAAAAACATTCACGCTTCAAAATCTGGTGTCCACAGGATTTTCCAGACAAAAGTAAAACAATCAGCTTTGTTCATTACTACGCTTGTCGGCAAAAATCGCAGCAATTAATATTATCATGTCCTGCTCTTTGTATTATCTGAAGATATTCCGTCATACAACATAAGCTTACAGCTTTGGTTTGTCAAAATCAATAACTTGAATAACCGTGAAGATATTTGGTATAGGTATATTTGACTAGGTAGGTACCTACCTAGTCTGGTAATACCCAACTCTCATACCTCGAGCCAAACACGCAATCAATTCCATCCGGATAGCAGCGAAGAGCCTTAAAGAAAATACTTCGTTCAATGAAAAAAAATAACTACGCCCCGCCACCCAAAGAAAGGAATTCACCTTTACCAGCCCGACCGTGTACGCAGGTACGTTCTTGGATTCAATGGATTCACCGCTCTCAGTTCCCACTCCGGCCGGAGCTATTTAAACCATTGCCACGAAAAACCATGGATAATGCATTTCTCTTTGCTTCCTTGAAGAATGATATGTTCTGCATCAAATGGGATGGATAAAACCGTTCATATTTATATTATTTTAGCAGCCAGGAGCGCCACACATAAAAGATATCGGAAGGATTTTCACCATGAAAATTGCCTGAATGGTACCAAAACGTTCCTAAAACCTGCTAACAATTTGCTCCAGAATGAAGCTCCATAGAACCAGAAATTTCACCATATTTAGATTTCATGACTAATATTGTTTCAGAATTGCATCAACAAGCGGGAATACTTGTGTTCATGCCACTCAGACCGCTATGTTTCCCCACTCCGGACAAATTCAGATTTACGTTTGTTGATCTAATCCTCTACAATCTCATAAGCCTCATTCTGATCCAGTGATTACTTTCTTCCCATAATCCTGAGTATTATTAATTGAGAAAAAGTCCCTGTAGTTCTCTTGGCGGTTCCCTCTAACCTATTTTCATTTTTTGGTATTTCAAAGCGATCATGGTGCGAAATGAGACGCTAATTTCCGCTCGTCCGTGACGATAGTCGGTTTTACAGCGGCAATTTGCCAGCCCGTCTAGTCGCTTTTCACCCTTGCAAGTCATTCCTTGCCAGAATTAAACATTCCAGACATGAACTAAAAAGTGCATCGAAATTCATTTAATATTAATAAGAATTGACTTCAATAAATTTTATCAGCTTTCTCATTAAAAAAATGCTTCATGGTCCTGAGAATAAAAGATTTTAGACGGATTGTTTTAGTATAACTTTCCTTAAACCATTATATATTCCGAAACCCATATCTCCAAGAAACATTTTAGACCCTCCCATATATCAGTCGGTGCGCGAATGTCCGGCTATTGAGGTGTGTTGTGAACATGTATTTGTTATGCGGCGTGGGCATGTCAGGAGGGACAGGTATGGATAAATAAACTTGGTTGACATCGATTAAGTATATCATTTTGTGATCATTTTCTCTACCATTGCTCAGGAAGTTGCCTTATAAGTCATCCACGTAACGTGGATGACTTCAGACGACGATGTGTGGTGGACCCCATCTGGTTGTCTGTGAGACACTAGGATAGAAACCGAACAAATGATTTGAAGGCGTTTTATTCTAGAAGAAGAAGCTCGGGATATTTTACGACGCATTCAACCGCAGGGTTGTATAGCGTCGCCAGCCTATCACACCTATTGATCGTGGGTGGACTCTGTAAATGCCGCCGGCCACGAGATTCGAGTCCGACGCTTCACCATCTAAGCTACCGAGGCCCCCGGGTTTTTATTCTTAATTCCAGGAAACATCACCGCATTTTTCAAAATGTATACACTTCGTTATTTATAATAAAATGTATACAATCCATTACTTGGTGGTTCAATATACACCCCATAATTTGGCAAACTGTGAAATTATACACCCCATAACATAATGCTTCTCAAGATTATACACTCCATACTTTGCCAAGATAAAAAATTATACACTCCGAATCCAACACCGAGAAGTGAAAATCCAACACTGGTTCCGAGCCCCATCAACAAAGCTATCCGACCACCTGCCTACGTTTAACCCCAGCATGACAAACATTCACATATTAAGGCACAATATCGATACAATTGTTGGTAGCATAATGTTGAGATATTCTGCATATCTCGTCTTCCTTAAACTACCATTCCACTGCTTCAGGCTGAACGAAAGCCATTACTCCTCTAACCGGCTGCCAGCGGTATCACGTGCTCACCTGCTGCGCCAGGAGTAGCCGAACTTGTCGTATCCGAGCGGCGCATTCAGGTTGGCCAGCGGTCCGGCCCAGCCGATACGGCTGTGAGCGCCATCCGGCTGAGAGGTGACGCTCGCCTCCCAGTACCAGCAGCCGCGCCGCACCGAGTGCGTGGCTCGCACCATGCAGTAGCCCTTGTCGCCTGTCACCGACAGCCGGTCATCGGAGATCTTCAGGCACTGTGCCCTGGCGGCAGACAGCTCTCAGACGTCTTCACCAGGAACGAAAGTGAAACATGCTCAGACACACAGCCCCGAGGAAAGCGGCCCTTCGAGATCTTTGAAAGGAAAAACAGTGAGCATGGTGAAAGGCCGCGAAAGCAAGTGAGCTACCGACAACAGATATATCCACGACAAAAGAACCAAAAGTACAAAAGTTTCGTAGGTAGACGAGGATGTCGTTTTGTATACAAGAGAGTTAGTTAGTTATTTGGGCTTTAGGGCTGTATACAAGAGAGGCCACCGACCCCTCAATGAATTAGAAGAATGTGTCCTGATTGGAAAGACTACGTGTTAAGACGAAACAAGGAGGAAGCAAAAAAGTGCAGAAAATATTTTTGTGGGGAACCTGAGATATTTGGTGTTCAGGAGGAAATCAGGAGGAAACCACCACCCCAGAGTTATTAGTTTTTTACTAAAAATTTGCGTCGCTCAGGCTTAAATATTGTGTTCTTGCTGGTAGTAGGGAGACTGTACGTGTCCATACGTAACACCAGAGCTCAAAGACCATGATTGATGCGCTAGTCGCTAGGTCAACGAGGTATGACTGATGCTGAGTTAATGCTTCATGCAGTGTGCAACATGAAACATGTTACAAGAATGCAAAGCTGGCCTGGAAGAGCACGGAATCGTGGCTTATCGAAATAAATCTGCGATCAAGACATGGATGATGTTTTGATATTTGAAAATGAGGTTTGAAATAAGCGCTGGGTGATACAGAGCAACGTACCTTAATTGACGCAGAAACATTGTATGGTTTTCGGGAACTTCGTCGAAATTACTCCTTAATTGTACAAGACTTCCATTTGGATGCTCTCAGTGCACAATCACCCCATTGTTGGACGTTCGGGGAGAAGGATCACTGAATGTCAAAGTGTTTGTATTATTTTTTGTGCTACAAGCGCGATACCTTGTAGCACCAAAAAGTACCATTGCAAACCATTTTTAAAATCATCTCCTACCTGAACCCAAATGTCGTATTCTAAGCCCAGCAAAATTCCACTACTTTTCTCATGGATGTAACGTGCAACATCAGAAAGGTGGTGCTAGCTTTACGGAAATAATCAGCACTGTGATAACTTTTGGATTCCGTGCGACTGGCATTTTGTCACATCCTACGGAGGAGTGCATACGAATTTGTGGGAGGGACCTTTAAGCATTGGGTAGCAAGAGAAAGCTGGAACCATACTTATCATAAGGACGTGCTGGCTGACACACTCGACGACTTGACGAATGAATTCTTCACTCTTATTTTTGTGCTTGTCAATTCACATGACGTGGCAGAAGCGATTGAAAAATTGAAGCTCAGTTCTCTTTGATCAACTACCGTTAAAGGAAGGAAATCGTGCATGTTTTCATCCGTAGGTATACTCAATATGCCAGTCAGCTGTTTGTCTTGGACGATAGATGCGAATCGCCAAGAAAAAAAGATCACTGGAACACTTATTTAGGCTGAATTCCGAGCTATACTGATACTGTTTAGGCTGGATGCCAATGCAGGGAGCATTACTATTACTTGGCTGTAAACAAATCTGGAAAATATTTTGGGAAGGGCGAGATCCCTGAAGGTATACAAATCCACATATATGCTGCTGAGTATATCAGACTTAACACGCGCACTGGAGGAGGGGGGGGGGGCGAAATCCGCCCACCCCTCCGGTTTTTTCGTAGATAACTCCAGATTTTACCGGCCGATATACGCCATTGTTTGTGTACCTGCCAATAAATGACCGGCGCGTTGTTTGGAGTACGAAAAATGAAAATAAACCGAAATGTTTTCGAGTTAGGGGTCGCTAAAGTCAAAAACTTTTATCAGCGCCAGATCACAAATATCGGCGCTGATGCGCTTCCCGTATATTAGCAAAATGGAAGTGTTCTTGGCAAAACTAGCGACTTGTTTGATGTACATGGTCATTCTACATTGTTCCAGAGTCATGTCAAGTCACCGAGGTCAAGTCAGGTCAAGTTCATAGCAGGTTAACACACTCCCTAGAGGGCGTGTGGCGAAATCCGCCAATCCTTCCGATTTTTCGTACATAACTCCATATTATACCGGGCGATATACGCCAAATTTTTAACGTACCTCCTTAGAAATGACCGGCGCATTGTTCAAAGCAAAATAAATGAAATTCGGCCGAGAGGTTTTCAAGTTAAGGGCCGTTAAAAAAGAACAATTCGCAGCGCCAGACCACAAAAATCGGCGGTCATGCGCTTCCCGTATATTGGCAATAGGGAAGTGTTCTTGGCAACACTAGCGACTTGTTTGATGCATATTGTTATGCTATATAATTTAAAAGTCATGTTAGGTCGCCGAGGTCAAGTCAGGTCAAGTTCATGATAGGCTAATGGAACCAAACTTGGTCAACTGTAATGTGTCATAAATGCGAATGGCTGTCATGCGATTGGTGTCACTTTACATGTTACACCCTATACATCCAGAAATCTACTGTTTGTCATTGTGTGCCTAAGCGTTTCCATACTTTATTCATGTATTTCACTCCTTTCTTTGGGAAGCCGATTGTGCCGAGCCGCCCAACGGAGCAGTCGGGATGGGAGCCCGGTTCCGGTAACCGGAGCATGTAACGACCTAATAAAGTGCTCCTACATAGGTGACCTGAGGTGAAATGGCGGATCTGACATCTGTATTGCATCATTAGTAATGTACAAAACATCATTAATGCCAATTTTGGAGCATTTAAACACAACCACAGCGATCCATAATAATGACAAGCCAAGCCACGCAAAATGGGAAAATTTTGATATTTTGACCTCATTTGACCTTGAAGATATTGACCTAAGGTCATGAACTTTGCACACAATAGAGTTCACCATGGTGCCCATCCACCCTGTGAATTGCGTTGCTCTAGCCTTCATAGGAGCTGAGATCTTAGGGGAGCGGAATCCGCCCCCCTCTCCAGTGTGCGTTATTTTCAGAGGCCCTCCAGGGCGCGTGTTAAAGAAAAACGGCATTGGCTCCCTTGCCTGAATTGAATCTCATGGAAAACCGATTTCAAAACTGCAAGGCATGTGTATTTGCTGAACTACGAAAGCTGGCGTCATGAGGTAAGTCTTGCATTGCCGAGAGCCATGACGGCGTTAGCAGCAACTGGGCAGAGCTGCGACGGCGGCAGTACAAACGACAGTGGCAGCAGAGTTAAAGGTGGCGGCGGGAGCTGCAGCGGCGGCAGCGGCACTACAGGCGATAGAGACAGCAGAGCCAAAGGTGGCAGCGGGAGTTGCAGCGGCGGCAACGGCAGGACAAACGACAGTGGCAGCAGAGCCAGCCGGCTGCAGCGTGGACAGTCAGTGTCTCCACGCCCTGAGAATGGCATGTGTAGACAAAACCAATCATTTTATTTTCTTATTTGTCAGCCAATTCGTCTCTTTATTTCAGGATATTCAAAGCTGGCAGCTTCAATCGGTCAAGACGAAATAAAATACCACAATGTGATCTTCTCAACATCACACTTTTGGCCGATTCTGCATATTTTGGTAAATTTTGGCCTATCATTAATGTATTCCTTGATTTTTTGCAATCTAAAAATTGTATCAGAACTTCAATTTGTGCTTAATGGTGTATGAGACACAGGCTGTGGAAGAGAACCACATTTCGTGACTTTTCAAACCTGCCCGAGGCGATAACTCGAAAACCGCGGGTCGGGTCGTCCTAAAAAAAATCCACGGCCAGTTTCGCAGCACTTTCTTACCATACAGACCGATTTTCATCGAAATCTGATAGACGAGGGTGAAAGTGACTGGTCGATATATCAGTGCTCCCCAGTTGCCGATAATAAAACAGTGACAATTATCGAGCCTGCATAGCCTTTTGTAGCGTCTCCCCACATTCTACCAGAATCCCTTCATAGTCTTCAGCCACTTTCGCGACGCTTGGGTGGTTTAAATCTATGGTTAACTTCTTTTCAACGGTGTCGGTTGCCATATTCGAAAACCCGCACCGTGCTTTGGTGGCTTTATGGATCGATGCCCATGCTATTATAATGTTGTTGAGGAATAAGACAATTTAAATAAATGTAGGATGATCGTTATATGCAGTATTGCAACGCACATTCACAGCTGCCTGATGTATACCCAACGTTTCTTTATGGCAATTGGGTAAAGTTAAGGCTAAGGTAGACAGATCACAATCCGAGCAGGCAGTTCATTATGGATTACGATCTGCATGTCTATCTTGATTACCAATTTCCTTTCAATTAGCATTTTCATTTTAACATGCGCCCTGGAGGGCCTCTGAAAATAACGCGCACTGGAGGGGGGGGCGGATTCCGCCCCCCCCTAATATCTCAGCTCCTATGAAGGCTAGAGCAACGAAATTCACAGGGTGGATGGGCACCATAGGGAACTCTATTGTGTGCAACATTCATGACCTTAGGTCAATATGTTCAAGGTTAAATGAGGTCAAAATAACACAATTTTCTGGTTTTGCGTGGCTTGGCTTGTCATTGTTATGGATCGCTGTGGTGTTTAAATGCTCCAAAATTGGCATTAATGATGTTTTGGACATTACTAATAATGCAATACAGATGTCAGATCCGCCATTTCACCCCAGGTCACCTATATAGGAGCACTTTATTAGGTCATTACCTGCTCCATTTACCGGAACCGGGCTCCCATCCAGACTGCTCCGTTGGGCGGCTCGGCACAATCGGCTTCGCAAAGAAAGGAGTGAAATACATGAATAAAGTATGGAAACGCTCAGGCACACAATGACAAATAGTAGATTTCGGGATGTATAGGGAGTAACATGTAAAGTGACATCAATCTCATGACAGTCATTTGCATTTATGACACATTCCAGTTGACCAAGTTTGGTTCCATTAGCCTATCATGAACTTGACTTGACTTGACCTCGGCGACCTAACATGACTTTTAAATTATATAGCATAACAATATGCATCAAACAAGTCGCTAGTGTTGTCAAGAACACTTCCCTATTGCCAATAGACGGGAAGCGCATCGGCGCCGATTTCTGTGGTCTGGCGCTGCCAATTGTTTTTACTTTAACGGTCCTTAACTTGAAAACTTCTCGGTCCTTAACTTGTAAGTCCGAGAAAATTACATGGTTTTCTACATCCCAACCTCTATAAAAGCCAGTGCTTTATCAATTGCCACCAGTTCAGATGTGTGCACGGAAGCATGTTTCAATAGTGTAAACGACCTGGTGGCTGTGTCGCTTACAAAGGCGCTTCCAACCCCGACGTCAGTCTTTGATCCATCGGTAATTTTTTTTTGCATAGCTGTCGTAAAATGTCCATATGTGCTCCAAAACACGTGTGCGAAATTCATCCGGGAGAACATCCCTTTTCGAATGTCGGCCAATGCGAGGTCTATTCTTGGGCTTGATGACATACGTCACCAAGCCCTAGTATAGTCACTAGTTACTAGTGATATGCTGCAGGACACAAGCAGCATATGAAGGCTCCATACTTGATGGGTGGCCAAGTGCTATCAGTGACTCAACAGGAGAAAGACTTAGGTGTTATTCTAAACACAAAATTTGGGGCATCAGAACATACCAAGGAAACCAGGAAGAAGGCACTGAGAATGCTTGGGGCAATAAATAGGAATGTATCATACAGAAGTGAGGAAGTCATCAGGGAACTTTAGTGTGCATATGTCAGGCCACATTTGGAATGCTGCATTCAAGCTTGGTCTCCCAGCTATGAAAAAGACTGTTGGCTTTTAGAGAGAGTACAAAAGAGGGCTACAAAAATGGTTAATGATATAAGCAATCTGGCATATGAGGAAAGACTGGAGAAATTGAATGTTTTCACTTAGATATAGAAGTCTGAGAGGAGATCTCATCGAGGTCCTTAAATTTGTCCATGGTCAGGAGAGGGGATATTTTGGGGAAATGTTTGAATTTAACAGAAATGATGCAATTAGAGGCCATCAATTCAAAATTAAAGTTAGCCACAGCAGAACAAGGTTAAGACAGTCTTTCTTCACCAACAGGGTAGTAGAACACTGTAACCAGCGGCCAACAACCATTGCAAGCAGCAGCACATTGAACGTGTTTAAAAACAGCATAGACATTCATTATAAGAATAGAGGGCTTGCTTTTCAGTATTACAGGGAGGGCTGATCGACGGATTTGGTGGGCAACTGGTGGAGTGTACAGAGTGCAACCAAGAAGGGCCCTTGTGGCTCATAGTTGCAATAATCTTCGATGTCTTTATGTCTTTAAGTCGCCGTGGGGGTATGGAAGCCTGCGGGGCGCGTTTCGCCCTGCGCACCTACAATTGAATTTCGAAAAATAGGTCTCGAATTCTAGTGCACACAGGTCTATAAATATGGGTGCCGCCATGAACAAATATTGATAGGATGCGACGCGAGAACAATGCTTGATAAGCTGGATGCTGTGGGAAATTGTGCACTTTACACGCGTAGGGCATTCCGAGCATCTTTCTCCTCAGAGAAAGTGGTGGCTCGTTGATGTCAGCCAGTAAGCTCGCGCTTGACGAGGTCCGAAATGCTCCTGTCACAATCCTAAGAGCTGGTTAGATAGTTAGTTATTAGGACTTTAGGGCACATCGACTACATTGGTCATGTTGCGCCCATCCTAAGAGCTGCATGGTGAACAGTGTCAAGAACACGTTTTCCTGATTCACAGGCACCATCATAAACAAAGCAGGCATAATCCAGTTTAGAGATCGATAAAGGAGCAGCAGAGTACGTCTGTCACTTCCGTAAGATGTTCGTGCAACACATTTCAAAATATTCAGAGATGTAATGCATTTATCACGGATGATTCTAAGATGGTCCCGGTAGAGCAGACGGCTGTCAAAATACATTCCTAAAAACTTAAATACAGGGTGTAATTGAATGGGTTCACCATACAGCTGCAGTGTAAGTTTACGGCTGCAACGACGGCGACAGAAATGCATTGTTGCTGTTTTTGTGGTCGATAACGTAAAACCATTCATGGTGCTCCACCTCTGGAGGTGGTTAGTCGCCAGCTGAAGTTGCCTCGATGAAGTCGATGCTCTTGAAGATGAGGACCAAATGGCTATATCGTCAACGAACAGAGACCGACCAATACTTGACGAAAGCCCAGCAAAAACGTCATTAATCATGATGGCGAAGAGAGCAACACTTAGCACACCGCCCTGAGGAATTCCATTGACGAGTGGAAAGCGTGCAGATAGATGGTCACCTATGCGAACACGAAAGAAACGGTCAGCTAGAATGTTTTGTAAGGATGTGCCCGTACGACCACGTATTCCACTTCTTTGAAGCTTTAAAAGAATGCCATAACGCCAGGTTGTATCATAAGCCGCATCAATGTAAAAAAAAACTGCATTAAGATGTTGTTTTTGTCTAAAAGCTGCACGAATCGAGGTATCCAAAAGTAAGATATGGTCCATGGTACGTCTGTGTCTTCTGAAGCCACAGTTAGTTCGCCAAAAAAATTGCACTTTCCAAATACCACGTCAGCCTAACGTTTACGATTTTCTCCGATTAGTTTTTCGCGTGAGGACGTAAGCGATATTGCTCGGTAATGCGAAGGATGCAATCCGTTCTCCATGGGTTTTCTGATTGGGACAATAATTGCTTCGCGCCCACCTTCCGGGAAAGCGCCTGCTTCCCATACGCGGTTGAAGGTGGCCAGTAAAATTTCCAGCCACTGAGGAGGAAGTTTTTTTAAATATAGCATTGTGGATTTCATCTGGTCCTTCCGCAACAATTCTCAAGGCGCTAATTGCGGATGTTAATTCAGTCATGGTAAATGGAACATTGTAGTCAAATGATTGTGGAGTGATAAAATCAATAGGATTCTTCTCGCAATGCTACTTAAAACGCAAGAACTCCTGATTGGTGCTTCTGCCACAACTACGTTCAGAGATAAAACGGCCTATCTCATTTGCGACATCTGACGGGTGAGAAACATCAGCGCTCCCAACGTTCAAGACGGGGAGAGGAACTGACGAGAACTGACCGGAGATACGCTTGATTTGGGACCAGATTTGTCCTGTGGGCGTGAATCGATTAAAATTGCCAATGTATGCTCTCCAGGACGTCCTCTTTGCCTCAAGAATTGTGCACCGAGCGTGCGCCCTGGCCTTCCGAAATGAAATCAAATTTGCCGTCGTACTGTGACGGTAAAAAATCCTGAATGCACGTCTTCGAGCCCGAATAACATTCCGGCACTCCTCCGTCCACCACGGTACAGGAGCACGGCGGGGCGTTCTCGGTGTCCTAGGTATGCATTCAGAGTCCGTGTCAATGATCAATGATGTAAAATTATCCCCGGAAAGTGGTGGACTAGATTAATTCCGCGTATCGCCTGCTAATTTATTTTGTACTATTTCCTCAAACTGACGCCAGTTAGACTTGCTGATAATCCACCGCGGTGGTCTTGTCCCCGGAACAGCAGCGCAACGAAGCTCCAACAAGATTGGATAATAGTCACTACCCATTGAGTCATCATCCACTGACCAAACACAGCAATGACTTAACTGGGGACTACACAGGGTGATATCTAAAACTTACTTGTTTCCCGAGGGGAGCGTTATATGAGTGGAAGAACCTGTGTTTAATAAACACAGCGCTTCGTTGATTAAGAAAGCTTCCACATGTCTGCCACAGGAGTTAGAAGTGGCGGAACCCCAGAGAGTATGATGAGAGTTAAAATCGCCCAAGAGTAAAAAGGGAGAAGGAAGTTCTAGCATAAGACTTCTGAGCTCCGCAGAGGGGAAAGCCTCTCCTGGAGGCAGACAAATTGAGCAGAGACATAACAATGTGGTGAATGTTAATACGTACGGCTACTGCCTGTAGTTTCAACTGCAATGGTATTTCAGTAGTAGGTGTATCGTGGTGCACAGCGAACATTACCCCACCGTGTGCAATGGTGTCAACGTTTGTGGTATCTTTACGAAATACAGAATATCCTTTAATGGAGCACTGGGTACCAGCGGAAAGTTTAGTTTCCTGAAGGCCAACAGCAATAGGCCGTCTGTGGTATAAAACCCTCTGCAGGTTAGTAAAATTTGCTCTAAAACCAAGCATGTTCCACTGTAAAACTAAGTGCGATATGATGGCGAGTCAAGGTAAAACTAGAAGAGCCTAAAAGTGCTCCCTGGAGGGTTTGAGGTTACTCCTAGTGTGACAGGGTGAGCTCGTTCTCGGCCGTGATCGCGGTGAGCAATCCCCTGGAGGAGACCCTGTTGGTGGCAGCCCACGCTTCTGAGGGATGCTCAGCCGCGGCGGAGGACCCATCTCGTGCGGAATACCTGATTCTATCAGCGGTGCTTCCACCTGCCTCCGAGGCGAGGGCGTGGCCGACCTGGTGGGAAGGGCACATCCCACACTTTTGCTTCTTGCCCGTGCTTTTTCCATCTGGGACAAGCGTGCCCTCTTCGCCTCGCGGGCGCGCCTTTCGACCTCCTGATAGTGTAAGCTGACGTCGAAGATCTGAATACGTCGGCTGTTTCGGGACGGATAGGTAGGTTCAGCACCCGCATCGACAGGTGAGGAGGTGGGAGCTGCAGGTGAGGGAGATATAGGAGGTGTGGGAGTAGGGTTTACACGTGAGGGGAAGGATGGCTCACAGAAAGGGGAGACGGTTCAGACAGGGAGGGTGTGGGGAGGAGAGATTTGGAGGTGATTTCGGTGCGTGTAGGTGAGGGGGGTTGGAAGTGGGAAACGTGGATATCAAGGTGGGGACTGCGGTGGATGGAGACGGCCCGGTAGGCCTCTTAGAGCGCTGAACCCGGGTCCACTCTCCTCCGTTCGATGTTGGTCGGGCCGACGCATTTGGTGAGAAAACACCACATTCAGTCGTGGCAGGAGGTCCTCCCGCCGCTGCGGCGACGTGTTGAGCCGGCTGTTCTCGTCCCTTGGGCGAATCGAGGGTCACACCAAGAGATCGAAACAGTGCTGTGAGCTGGGTAATCAGCTCTGAGATGTTGGGTTGTGCGAGTTGAAAGCCAATAATAGGTTCCCTTTGAATGTGTTTTGTCACTACATGGTTAAGTGTTGCCGCTGCTGCGTATGATACTTTTGGGTGAGATCTTTCGTAGAGCTCACGAGCCTCCCGAACTGTGATTTTATTGGAGCATTCAAAGCGACTACCTCTTTCTCTTTCAAAAAGATGGGACATGAGCGGTCGTACGCCGTGTGGGGTCTTTGAGCCGGGCCGCAGTTTGAATACTTTGGCCGTTCACATTTTCCTCCTGCGTGCTCCACTGACCCACATCTGCCACAAATCTCGCGATTTCGGCAGTGTGGAGACGTGTGTCGAAATCGGCAACAGCGAAAGCATCTCATGGGGTTAGGGATATACATACGCAACTTCACACGAACGTATCCAACAAGTATGAATTCGGGAAGATCAGCGGAGCACAATATCAATATGAAGTTCGTCGGTTGAGTTTCTTGGCCTTTTTAATAGATATCCTTCTCGCACCTATCACTCCCCACTCCGCCAGACCATCCACAATGTCATCATCCGACACGTCTCTCAAGTCATAGCAATTGATGACCCCCTTTGAGCTGTTTTTGGTATCGTGGGGTCGAACGTCGGTGGGTATAGTGACTACACGTCTGCCAGTTTCGTGTCGCACACTGTAAGTTAGTTCAGTTGCACGAATCGCCCTGGTCGCATCCTCAGTATTTTTAAACTCCACTTCCATCCCACCGTCCCAAGTTTTTCACATCTCAGCACCACTCCTAATCTATAGCATGCTTTTTTCTCTGAAAGGGTGTGAGCCGCGAGAGGCTCTTTCCTTCTTCCAGTGATCTCATGACGAGGATGCGAGGAGCGGGAAGACAAACATTGGGGCCGGTCTCTACACGCGTCACGCCCTGATGTCTGATATAACGGCTTGTCTGTCCCCTGCTAGAGGAGGCAGGTGAGTTGTTTAAGTTTGAGGTTGCCATGGAGTGTGATATGTATTCTGCTCCCCGGGCGCCCCACCGCAAAAGGCCCTACTGGGGAGACGCCTGGGTCCCGCGGACGGGAGGTCACCAGGCGCCCGAGGAGCTATACGGGGCAGGCAGTGCCTTCGTCCGGCCGGGAGAGAGAGACTCACCACCCCGACCGGAATCCAGCGCCACCCACCCCTTGACCCCGGCCGGCCGGGCCGGCGGGCACTCGGAAGATTCCCAGGCCCCCGGCCCGAGGCAACCAGCCACTTGGCCCGCGTGATGCCCCGCGGGCCCGCCCGCCCCTCCGGGATATCAGGACCAAAGAAGTGTGTTGGTCCCCCGTCACAACTAGCACCGTGCGACGGGGGACCTCAACCTCCAGGACTCCATCAACCCTGGGGGACGGGTCGAGGGGGCGCGACTACTCCGATAAAACTGAGCGGGGGGGGGGATAGGCCAGGGGAAGCTGGCCTATCTGCTCGTGACAAAGGAGTGAACCCTGTGGTCGAGTGTCTAGCTGAAGATAAAGCGGTGTTGTTAAAAAAAAAACGTGTCCGTTTATATAGCAAAGGCTGAACGATGATACTTTGAGGCGTTTACATACAACGCTAACCCAGACAAGCGTCTGCCATGCATGGGAGCATCTGCTGACACCACGTCACGGTGTTATCGTCACGTCACCATCATTATCGTCACGTCTCATGAAGATATTGTACATATTGAATAGCCTAGCTACCATTAGCATAGGTATATAGGTTATGGGTATAATACGAATATATACTATATATCAGTAAGAAAAAAAGTATGCATCGGTATGGTAAGTATATAGCTTATAAGCATCATAGGTAGAATAGCTTAGTAAAGCTATCTAATAGCTTACCATCGCCATATGCTTGTCGAGCACCATTGAGACATAATACAGGTCACACAAGTGTCAAACACGGCGGTGAAGAAGGATTGATGTGATTCATTAATGGGCTGCTCCAGCTTTGGGGAGAGGGGCGACAGTGAAACCACCATGTACTAAGGAAGTTCGGTAGAGAGCAGACTGCCTGCCCCAGTCACCATATAGCACCGAGAGCTACTGACTACTCACCTATCATGCAGGGCCAGCAGAACTGCAGACGGACACTGGGCGCGGTGTAGCCAGCCGGGGATCGGCCTACCACCACTCTCCGACGACTCGTCGAACTCCTGCCTGTCGAACGGCACATTCATCAAACAAATGCCCCATCTGTCATCAGGGACATTCATCGAGTGCCTGCCGGCGGTCAGAGACATCCTTACAACACCTGTCCACATCAGCCATTCGGGTGAATCGGCAAACATCATGTTAATGCGCAAAGCGGAGATAATTGATATGAAGACGAAATGTTCAGTGTGGTCAATCCGTGCCAACTCATCCGGTGGACACAACTGAACACCCCACATCCTCAGATTCTGTTTATATTTTATCAAGGGCTTGTCTTAGACCCGGGCATGACTTTGAGACTTCTAGGTCTCCCTGGCCATCGGTTTGTCCTGCATGGTAACGCAAAAAGATGACGCCGTACCATGAAGGTATCATTTTTAACTGCTGTACCTCTGGAGTGGAAAGTTCTGACATCCAAGAACGGTTATAGGGTGGAAATGAGTTATGAGTTATGCAAATGCCAGAAGCGTTTGCAAAGAAAAAATGGAGAGCTGCATTCACCTATATTGTCTTAAGAGCTAGATTTGACAGTCATAATTCAGGCAAAGATAAATTAAAGCATTTTTAAAGGAAAGTTTTCAGGAATTTGAATACATAGCTAGAAAACACATGCTAAACAATTGGAGTCAAGGATAGGAGATTGGATACCCTTGTGCTTGAGGTAAGTAATGAATGGTTATACTGTAGAGGATAGTGTTCAGTGAGGAAGTGGAATCATTGTGGTTAGACATCATCATGAAGAATGGAACAAGGTTAAGGATTTCGAAACTATCCAGGCCAGCAGATCAGAATAGCATCTCACCTGAAGGAGATCCGGTTGGGTAGCTGCACGATCAGTGGCATCTCACCTGAAGGGGATCCGGCTGGGTAGCTGCACGATCAGTGGCATCTCAGCTGAAGGGGATCCGGCGCAACGGGCTAGCTGCACGATCAGTGGCATCTCAGCTGAAGGGGATCCGGCTGGGTAGCTGCACGATCGCTCGCATCTCACCTGAAGGGGGCGTGCGGGTCAGGCTCGGTCAGGATGTAGCGGTAGCCGTCCTTGTTGAAGGGGTGGTCCAAAGGGTAGCCATGCAGCTTCTGCACAGCACCGTCACTGCGCGTCTTTTTGAGGCCAGTTGACTGCTCGAGCACGCGGCGTTTGGGACCGCGAGACTTCACCGCTGAAACATACCATGGATCACTGCACAACGGTCATTGAAGGCACAATGGATTAACACACGTAAGGCCACTAAAATACACTGGGCTACCACATATAGCTAATAAAATACTCACTAGGTCACCACAAACAGTGCATTGAAATGGACATGGTTACTGAAACGTTGCCAATGAAACACATGACGTCTGGGAGATGCCGCTGGGCCACTAAGGCTTAGGCTAAGGCATTACGAAGTAAGTAAAATAGTACGGAGTCTCGTGAACGGTGGAAATTACGGAAGACATGTTACAGAAACGACAATGGGAAGGGCGAGCAGCTACGGTGACAGCACGGTAACGATAGAATTAATGGTGAAAGTAAAGAAGATCATGACGGTAACGGTACTAATGACGGTGAAGATTACGGCAGCGGCGAGAGTAGAAACTAGACAGTGACGCCCACATTTTGAGTACACGTGACTGACCGTGTGCGCCCTGAATTCTATTTTAGTGGATAGTGACCGTGATTCTTATTGTAAACGCGAAGAGGGAGGAGAGTGGGGACAATAGCTAGACATCTTGGTATGCTTGCTTGGTTGCCAACTTTCCCTGGGATTGTCGGTGGCGACACCTGGTTAATTTTTATATCCGTCAGGAGCCGTCACCGGTTTGTTCTGAGTCAACGGTCATGATACACCATTCGAAATGGTGCAAGTGAGGTTGAAGGTTTCTTTTTGCATAACATGATTTTATGCAGCAGACAGATTTTTAGTTTTCTTTTGCGTGCTGGTGTACCTGAAATTCCGCACGTGAAAAGTCACCCAAGTGTTCAGCAATTGTGTGTTAATGAACGCGATCACAAGCTAATTTCACTAAAATCACAAGCTGTGTTTTCACACCGTTGTTATTTGTGAAGATGGTGTTTCATTGTAAAAATTGTGTGATTGCAACGTTTGTATCTCCCTAACCCGTCCCGTTTCGGGGGGGGGGAGGGTCTTGAACCGCCCTCCTCAGGTTTTTCTCGGATAGCGAACGAACGAGAAATTTGTCATACCTTTTCCCACATCAATTTGACATGCTGATTCAAAAAATTTTAGGTCAGGTCATCTAGGGTCAACGACTTAGTCAAGGTCAAGTGAGGTCACCTCCAAAAAGTTCAACCAGATGTCACGCTTTAACGGATAAAGATATTTTAATGGAACTTTCAGCGTTTGCTTATCTTTACGAATGCAACAAAACGTACGAGTGGAATTTTTCATTTTTCCCCGTTTTTGACTACATATAAATTTTGCGTATTTGCCAAATTGTAGATCAAATACAGGATTCTGGCTAAAGTAAACATTTTTATTACCAAAATTTTGAAATGTCAAAAGAATACAATTTTTATTTGGGGGGGGCAACAAATTATAGCCCTGGTTGATTTCGCTAACATTTTCTCATTCCAAATAAATTTTGTTTTTCATATATCCCCAAATTGAACTCTGAAAAATATAATGTAAGTCGTGAAGTCGTGAAAATCTAGCCCCCTGGTAACGTCACTTTTGGGGGAAATTGTTTTGGAGGGTGGACCCGGACCCTGCTCGTCGAGAGCTTTCCGATGGCACCTCTTTCGTTTTCGTGCGATGCTTAGTTTGGATTTTAGACGGGGGTCTTCAACCGCCCTCCGCCGAGAAGGGGTGGGAGGACCCGATGTTTATGCAGTATGATTTTTAATATATTCACGTTGTATATTTTGTACCTGACCAATTAATTCGGGTACTGGGTAAACATGTGCTTGCTATTTTGTTTCAATGAATTTCGGTAGTTAAAGCCTGTTAAAATCGATGTTGTTTTCCATGTTTGCATCGTCAATATCAATATTTGAAAGGTGCAGCGGTCCCTATGGAATGCGGGTTTGTTTGTTTGCATTCGAAGCTCAGCTGATTTTCTGATCAAGGTTTTATGGAATTGAATGCATTTGGTTTGGGAAGAAACATCAGATATTATGATGTTTGGTCTGATGTATTAGCATTCCTCCTGATAATATATATTTGGCAGTAATATATCGTGCCTGAATTATACTTTTTGTGGTTCCAAACCCAAGCCTTTGTGAAATGTGATGGAATGCAATTTGCGAATTGCATCACACTGATTGTTAACAAACTAAGAGAGCACAAAAACAATAGTGAAATTGGTACCGAGGGTCCCGGGTTCGACACTGGCGCCACTCAGGACATTTCCCAATCCCGCGACCCACCGGCGAAACAGTGTGGGCGGCGCCATTAGCAGTGAATGTGCAGAAAGTGCAGAAACTGGTGAGTTAGTTAGTTCTTTGGGATTCCGGGCGCTTCAACTGCTCTGGTCGTATTGCGCCCATAACTGATATGATCATTAAGATGCGGTTAGAAGCAGCTCTCAGCGCCACACCATGAACGCCGTGTCGTCGCTATGCTTTGTTACCAAGTTTGCATATCACGCATATCGATGAGGGTCATATCTGGTTAAGAACGACACTTCGGATACAAAAGTAATCAGTTGTCCCTATTGGGCAACGGGAGAGCTGTTACTAAGAACACTGTCAAATGAAACCATCTGGAGAGATCCAAAGTAACGTCTACGCTCGTCAGCGTATGTAGGACACGAGATCAAAACATGATGCACTGTCAGTGATAATAAACATTTAGCGCACTGGGATATGTCGCCACCGCACAGCAGGTAACCGTGCGTGGGGTAAGTGCCTCATATGCGGAGGCGACATAGTGTCACCTCTTCTTTTCTATGCATACGATGGGACGTCCCCAATGGTTCCAAACGTGGCTTGATGGCTCTCAGCTGGTTCGCACTGGTCTTGTCCCAAATTGTTCGCCACCTTTTCAGGAGAAAGATGGAAATCTGGCTTGTTTGTTTGTTTATTGGTTGGTTGGTTCACGACACACTTTATGCACATTCACGGTTAATGGCGCCGCCCACACTGTTTCGCCGGTGGGCCGCGGGATTGGGAAATGTCCTGAGTGGCGCTAGAGTCGAACCAGGGACCTTTGGTACCCATAGCCCGACACCTTAACCACTCGGCCACCCCCGCCCCACGGAAATCTGTGTATATTAGTTTGTGGCGAGAAGCGGCAGCGACCGGGTGCACGGGGTCGGACGCTGCTCGCCTTGCCGCAGCGTCCGCTAATTCGTTCCCAGCAATTCGAACATGGCCAGGAAGCCAACACAGAACTACTCGCCGTCCCAAGCGGGTGCAGCGGTAAGACACCTAAGAAAATCACGCACAAGTGGGTTGAAGGGATGACAAGTTTCATGGCTAAAGGACTACTTACAGTGAGTGAAAATCGCATGACGATCACCTCCTGACACTTCGATATAACATAGGGCATGCCTACAAGTTCTGATGAATATACAGATGCGTGTCTCGGGAGGGAAAATCGTCGGGTGACAGAGCCACAAAACGAATGGGCTGCCAACACCGTCATCAGTTCTAGAGCCATCCGTATATGTGGCCACCCATTCATGAAATGAAGCGATGCGTTCAAGGGCCAGCGAACGGAACTCTTCTGGAGTGACATCGGTTTTCCTGGTCCTAGCACGGGATAAATCCACCTCTGGTGTGATCAACTTCTATGGAGGGTTCTCCGTGTGCTCGACTTTCCGGATACCTTGGAGTCTGACCCGGCTTTCCCGCATAAGTTCACGCATGCGTACACCGAACGGAGCAACACTCAAGTTTCGACCTGCGGTGAAAATGGTCGCCAATTGTGGCAAGAAAACATGTGTGTAAGCGGGATGATCATGGAGCTGGCGAAACTTGCAGGCGTAGCGCATACCTAGCCTTTCTCTACGCAGGCAGAGGCGGCTCATATGCCTCTGCTAGAAGGCTTACCGTGGGTGAGGTACGAAATGCTCCAGTTGCAATGCGGATGGCAGTGTGTTGGATGGTGTCAAGCATACGATTATTGGCTACAGCAGCACCGTCATATATAAAACTTGCGTAGTCAAGTTTTAAACGTATCAGGGAACGATACAACAGCATAAGCGTATCTCGATCAGCACCATAGGATGTACGAGCAACGCATTCCATGATATTCAGTGCGCTAAAACATTTTCCACGTAACGTTTTCAGGTGGTGCTGGTATGTAAGACGTTGGTAAAATTTCACCCCCAGAAATCGCACCGCGGGTTCAACGGGTACATTCCTGCCGTAAAGTTTAATTTAGATGTCCTGGTCACATCGGCGACGACGAAAATGGAGGGCGACAGTTCTCGTTGCAGAAAACGAAAATCCATTGATGTTTGCACACTTTTTCAGGCATGCAATTGCTAGTTGCAACTGCCGTTTTAATGTTGGTATTCATGACGCGCATGACCAAATGGCAAAATCATCTACGAAAAGTGATCGCCCCATGCTCCGCGGAATGGAATCGCCGATGTCATCGATCATGATGCCGAATAGTGGAATGCTGAGAACATTCCCGTGGGACGCCGTTTTCATTTATAAACCATCGGGAGAAATGGCAATCAATGCGTACCCGAAATCTTCTTTCTTTATTTAAAAAAATGCAGAAAAATTATCTACGTGTTTTGTAGTATGGTGACTGGGCTTGTAGTGTGTTTTTCGTTATGGTGCTGTGGATGCACGGTGAGTCAGGGGTTCCGTTTGGCTCGGCGCGGCGCCGGCGGCGGCCACGCGGGGGTGGCGTGATGGTGCGTCAGACCACGCGGGGGGACACCGGAGCCGCGCCGGCTGACGAAGCTGCGTGACTCACCCGAGGCGAGGAGAGGGCCCCCGGCGCGGCCGGGGGACAGTCTGCTTTGGTCTCCCGCAATATACGGTCGGGTTCGGATGGCTCTCAGTTTTTTCTAACGTTCAACTACAAGTTTCATGAGGATTCCGTAACACCACGTTGTGTCATATGCTTTCTCAATGTCGAAGAAAACGGCCCCTAGATGGCGTTTTCCACGAAAAGCAACCCTTACCCGGTATCTATAAATAAAATGTGATCAGTGGTGCTTCGGTTTTTCCGAAAACCGCATTGGTAATTTGCAAGAAGGTCGTGTTTTTCTATGAACCACATGAGGCGAACGCTGACCATCTTTTCAAATAAGCTGCAAAGGGCAGATGTCAAGGATATTGGGCGGTAGTTCAAAGGGTCGGAACCGCTTTTCCCAGGTTTAAGAAAGGAAACTATCGTGGCATCCCTCCACGATGAAGAGAATAGCCCGAGCTTACATAAATGGTTAAATGCACGTAAAAGCACCGATACCACTCCCTGAGGAAAACGTCTCAAAAACTCACTGTGTACCCAATCCGGGCCCTCAGCGACGCTTGCTAGTGAAAAAATAGCAGTTGCCAGCTCAGAGCTGGTAAACGGTTGGTTATACGAAAAGTCGGTTGGTTGAGAAATAAGTCGGAGTCATTTCACAACGGCGTTTATGACGAGGGAAACATTGATCAATGGTGCCAGTTCGTCATCTTGCAGCAAGTGTGGTTCCAAAGTCGTTGGTTACATCTACCGAGTGAGCAATTTCACGATCACCAACAACTAATATAGGGAGAGGGATCGAACTGAGTTGGTCAGAGATCTTTTAATTCAGGACCAGATCAAAGAGTAGGGAGTAAAGCGGCTCAAAGAATCCACGTTATCACGCCAAGATGACCGCTTTACTTCCTGTATCGTACGCCGCACGAAAGCCCTAGCACATCTGGACTCTTAATTTGTGGTGGTACTATTACGGTTGAAAGCTCTAAATGCGCTGGTGGTTGTTGCTTTTTACGACAGGTCGACCATTGTGTCATGTTGCGTCGCCAGTCTCTCACGCGGATTGGTCGCGGGCGACGAGTAGCGACAGGTGTGACCAGGCACGCACCCAGGATTTTTCCATGGGGGGGGGGGGCGGACCGAAAAGGGCACCTGACCGGCTCCACAAGGGCACTTTGCGCTCCGGGGCACACTGGAAGGTTTGTTGACCGAGGGGGTGGTGGTGGGCGTGAAAAAAAAGTTGGCCAAAAGGGCACCTTTGGCACAGGCGGGGCACATCAGGCAGGTGATTTTTGGGCTGAATTTGAGACATTCCGGCCAAGAGGGCACTTTTTGGTCAAAAGGGAACTTTTGGCCAAAAGGGCACTTCGGTCTCATCGGGGGCCCGGGCCCCCTGCCACCCTCCCCTTCGGTGCGCCTATGGGTGAGACTCGAACCAATACTCTTTCGATTGTAAGACGGGCAACTTATCCCTAGACTACTCGATCCCGCTCTAAATGCGCGTCGCCTCGCTCTGATGGCATTACGGCACTCACGCGTCCACCACGGAACTGGGGTACGCCTAGGAGCCACCACAGTGGCTCTAGGGATGCATCTGGTTGCACATTCTAGGAGACAAGTAAATGTCTCTATTGAAATTGGTGGTTGATCATAAGGTGAACAAAAAACGCGCTGTACTTGGTCTTCAAACATTTCCGAGTCCGCGTTTTTAACGTTGCAGCGTTGTGGTCGAGGTCCCAATATGGGACTACCTTGACAGTGTTGACGGATGGGAAAGTGGTCGCTTGTCATTGAGTCCTCGTGAACAGACCATTCCAAACTTTTAACCAGCTGTAGGCTCACGAAACTTTCCCCCGGAATGCTGTGGTGCACAGCCAGAAGCACCCCAATATGAACAATGGTGTTAACTAGGACATCCTTACGAAAAACAGAATAGTTTGTAATGGATATGTTGTGCTCTGGTCGTCTAAGTTTTGTTTCCTGCAGGCATACTATTGCTGGGCATTGTTGATTAAGAACTCTCTGGAGTTCTTGGACACTCGTTCTAAAACCTCTACAGTTCCACTGTAAAAATGCCTGCATGGTGGGCGGTTTAAGTGTTGAAACATGTTTTGGAAAATATCGCAGTCAGTAATGGTTTCTCCATAAAAAGTGAAGGTCGCTCCATACAATGGTCACTGGTTAGAAATTGTCGTAGTGGATTAAAGCCTCGCTCCTTACCCAGGAATGAAGTCAGCTAGCTCGTCTTTACTCGGTCCCAGCGATTGGGTCCTGGGGCGAGAACGGGGAGACGCTTCCGCTAGTGGGGAGCCCGACAGTGGCATACCTTCTTTCTTGGGACCTGAGCGGTGTGGAGGACCCATCTCGTCTGACGGAGCCGGCTCTTCCACTCGCCGTCGCGGCGATGGGTGACCGGCCTTGGGGGAAGAGACTTGTCCGTCCCTTGGCGTCCACCCGTTCGGACCCTCTCTATCTGTGCGAGTCGTGCTCGCTTGGCCTCGCGGACACATCTTTCGGCTTCTTGGTGTTCAAAGCTTGCGTCGGAGATATGGATTATTCGGTGGGTGTTACGTGACGGCGATGGAGGTGCGGAAGCAGATGTTGAGGATGAGAGCGAGGCCTACCTCACGGGCAGGGGCTGGATTTGGGAAGGGAGGATGTGGATAAGAAGGATTTGGAGGTGATGGTGGTGATGCGTGGAGGGACTGATGGGAAGTTGGAGGACAGATGGGAAGTAGAAGGTGGGAACTTCAGGGTACGTGACGTATTTGATTGGAAGGGGATGGGCTTTGGTGGGGAGAACCGAGCAGGCCTCTTGGTCCGTTGGATTTGAACCCACTCCCCGCTTGCCAATGTTGGTCGAGAACCATCTGGTGGGTTGTCACCGCAATCACACGTGGTGGGTGGGACACAGGTGGGCTCCGAGTCCCTTGTGTTGGCTACCTCTGCGCAACAGGTGTCTTGAGTGGGACTCTAAAAGCTCGAAGTATGGCAGTTAGGTGTCATACCAGTTTCGATGCCTTGTTGGGTTGTATACATTGTGTGCCCGTCAAGGTAGATTTGGTTTTTGCAGAGTAAGAGATCCTGGGGTGCGATGTTTCATATAGGTCCCTGGCCTCTCTAAATGTGATGTTTCTAGTGTGCTTTATTGAGATTATTTTTAAAAAAATATAATTCGGACGCGTGCGGTCGTACGCGGTGTAGAGATGCTGTCCTTGAACGCAGTTGACACAAAACAGGTTTTCATATAGGCAATTTTTACCGGAATGTTCAGGGGAGGCGCACCTGCTGCACACGAGGCGGTAACTGCAAAATTGTGTAGTGAATCCAAACCGTTGATACTTTAGGCAACGCATGGGGCTAAGAAGAAATTATCCTACAGTACGTAACCAACTCATCTCCGGAGGTAAATCGGTTCTGTTGAAAATCAGGATAACATTGTTTATCATCAGTGCTCTCCCTCTCTTTACTTTCATTTTCCTCGCTCCGATCACACCAAAGTTTGGGAGCCCATCCACGATTTCGTCCTCGGACACATCCATTAAATCAAAGCAGTTTATTATCGCACGCGAGGTGTTTTTGTTTTGTGAGTTTCCACGGTGATTTCGATCGTTCATTTCTCCTTTTTGCCGTCCTTTCGCACACCGTACACGAACTCAAACACTGTAAATACAAAATCTGCCTGCTCTGCTTCAGAAAATTATACCTACAGTGCACCGTCCTTCAACTTCTAACACCGCAAAATCTCACCGAATCTGTCGCATCCTTCCTTTTTCTGAAATGGGGATAGAGACGCAAGACGTTTGTGTTTTTCTCTGAAGACGAATACACGATGGTCGGGGGAACGTCCGATAGGGCGGTCTCGACCTCCAAGAAAGCAAGGGTTGGTCTGGCCCATACGAGAGGGACCGGGAGTGTTTTTGTGTAGTGATGATGCCATATCGTGTGCTTAGTTTCCACTCCTCGGACGCCCCACTACATAGGGGCCCAACAGGGGGGGGGGGGGACGCCTGGGCCCCGCGGACGGGAGGTCGCCAGGCGCCCGAGGAGCTATACGAGGCAGGCGACGGCATCAACCGGCCGGGAGAGAGAGACTCACCACCCCGACCGGCACACAGTGCCGCTCACCCCTTGGCCCCGGCCGGCCGGGCCGGCGGGCACTGGGAAGGATCCCAGGCCCCGGCCCGAGGCAACCAGTCACTTGACCCGCGTGAGGCCCCCGTCCGCCCCTCCGGGATATCAGGACCAAAGAGGTATGTTGGTCCCCCATCACAATTGGCACCGTGCAACGGGGGACCTCAAACTCCAGGACTCCGTCAACCCCGAGGGACGGGTCGAGGGGGCGCGGCTACCCCGATAAGACAGAGCTGGTGGGCAGGACTGAGGAAGTTGTACTACCTGCTCATAGTATGGACAGTTGGCGTTGCAGGGCTTGCTGAAGGACATCGATGTTGAGATGATATGGGCACTGGAATGGGAGTATGTGGATGGAAGGACGAGTGAGGCATTCTTGGTCTCACCCCTCTCCAGTAGATGGTCTTCGGATCATTGGGGCACTCAATCCCCACCCACCACGGAAAGGTGGTGTCTCGTCGGGGGTGGGGTGGGGTCGATACTGGTGAGGGCGACGGTGACAGTGACAGTGCCGCAGTGTTAAATTATTCGCAAAATAGGGTGGAATTTACCACTTTCTGAACACTTTCGGGGCCCCCCCGGGCGTCGTGGGGGGGCCCGGGGGGGGGGGGGGAGGGGGGGTTTGGTGGAGCTACTACATACGAGGTAAGGGTGTGGGAAAGGAGGGTGTGGGGGGATAAATTGTGTATAGAGATTTGTGGGTGTTTTTTGAGCGTATATTTTAACAGTTTTTTTAAAAAATTTTTTTTTTACCAAAAAATTAGGTTTTATTAACCCAGGGAGGCTGCCCAGCGCCATTTTGTTAAGTTCTAAGGGTGTTGGCTGTGTCAATTTGGTGTTTAAGTTTAAGATAGATTTTAAGACTAAGATAGTAGGCATAGCATTACACTAGGTATATCTTCATATCCTAGTGTAACTGCAGGATTGTTGGGTGTTGTGGACGGGTACTACAGTGTTTGATTCAGTGGTGTATATTTGTGTGGTGTGAGCTCTGTAGTGTGTTATTCTAGAGTGTATAATTCTATAGTGTAGGCTTCTGTAGTGAATAAGTTTGTGTCAAATTGGTGTGTCAGTTTAAGATAGATTTTAGGACTAAAATAGTGGGCATAAATTACAGTAGGTATCTTCATATCTAGTGTAATTATGCGGGATTATAGTGTATTGTAGATACTTATAGGCTATATTACTGTATTACTGTAGATATATTACAGTAGATACTTGTAGGCTTACAAGCTTACAGTAGCTAGACTTAGTACTAAGAGTAGAAAGAAAAAAAAACAACAACAAAAATGGAAGGAGACTGTGGGAATTGTAAGTGTGTGGGAATCATTGGGGACTTGAGTAAGAGGTTAGATATGTTAACGGGGGAGGTGGAGCGCTTGAAGTGTTTGGTGGCGGGACCCATCATGGGAGGTGCCAGCCAGGCAACTCGGGTGCCCGAGCGGAGGACTGATGGGAGTTCGGATGGCTTGGTCCGGGATGGTGGCAGTTGGAAGGTGGCAAGGCGCCATAGCACCCGACTGGCGCTAAGGAAGGTGGACATGGGCGTTCCAATTAAAATAGGTTTGATGCACTGGAGGAGAGGGAAGGTAATGATGAGAGGGACGGAGGTGGGGATGACCAGATGGCTGAAGATAGAGATGGAGAGAGAGGTTTCAGTCATAGGGGATTCCAGGGTTCGGTACATGGATCGAACATTTTGTAACAAGAACCCCAGCAGACGGATGCGTGTTTGCTACCCGGGAGCGCAGGTGAAAGATGTTAGGGATAGGCTGGAGGGAGTAATGAGGGGAAGTGGAGAGGGTGCAACGGTAATTGTGCAGGTTGGAGTTAACGATGTAGGAAAAAATAATACAGAGGAAACAATGAAAGCCTATAGGGCTTTGATAGGTAGTTTAGCAGGAAGTAGGAAAAGAGGAGTGGTGACATCCATCCTCCCTATGGTCCATGCAAGCATGGAGTGGTATTCGAGGGCCATTGGGCTCAATACCAGGGTGGCCAACATTTGTAAGGAGCTTGGGGTGCAGTTCTTGGATTTGTGGGGGGAGTTTTGGGGAGGACGGAGATGTTTGCTTTAGATGGATTACATCTGAGCAAGAGAGGAGTGGAACTGCTCAGCAATAGGTATGAGGAGGCTCTCAACAGGAAACAGGGAAACTAGGCAGGACATGGGGGATGTAGCTGATAAAGAGAGAAGCATAGCAAGCAATGGAAGGAATAATTTATCATGTTTTTATGTCAATGCCAGAAGTGTTAGGAACAAAATTGGGGAACTGCATGCATATATGTTGTCTGAACAGCTAGATTTGGTGTGCATAACAGAAGCATGGGTTAACGAAAGCATGTTTGGAGACAACTTGCAAGAATTTGAATTGACAGGCTACAACAGGCATGCCTATCAAAGAGAGGCAAGGATAGGAGGTGGCATTCTCTTGTATGTTAGGCAAGTAATAAAATGTCATTCCATAGAGGATGGAGTACATAGTGCAGGAGTAGAATCTTTGTGGTTAGATATAATTCTGAAGAATGGAACAAAATTTAGGATTGGGGCATTCTATAGACCTCCAGACCAGAATGAAAACACTGACAGGCTGATGCAGGAAGAGATAAGTAGGAGAGTACAGGAGAGAACTATTTTGTTGGGGGATTTCAACATAGCAGGATTGGGAAACAAAACAATAGGTGTAAGCAAATCAGAAAGATGTTTCATGGCTTGTTTTGAGGACAATTTCTTCTTTCAAATGATACACGAGCCTACAAGGGAAAATAAAATATTAGATCTAGTGCTTACTAATGAGGAAAATTTTG